>WYDF02252660.1:0-20434 GCA_009867245.2 Adranes taylori
ATGTTTGGACATATTATCTTGACATAAAAAAGATTATTTACCATAATAGTTAATGATTTTAGTCAATCATTTTTTTTTAAGTTATAAATTCAATTTATTAAAATATTTCCAAATATTAAATGATATTAAAAAAACTCATACAATTTTTTTTACATCAAAACGTTGCTTGGTTACAAGTGGATCCAGGACCGGAAAAGTTTTATCAATTCTGATGAAAGGACTACCACTGCCTTGAAACATGTCAACTAAACTTATTTGAAACACTTTCATTATCATCACCAATTGCCACTCCAATTCCAAACGATTATTCTCTCTTATTCAATCTGTTCTAACAGTCTGGCATGCAATGCACACCCAGGTAGAAACTTTCCAAAAGTGAATCAAGAGAGGCCGCAGGTCCCGGCAAGGCGTACCGCGGAGCTGTCCGCGCCGTAGGTAAATACTGGGACCGAGGGATTCATGGGTACTCGAATTAAAAACATCTTGGCAACTATCGTCTTAGAAATTACCGGAGAAGTGAGGGACTTATAAGAGGCGAATTCGTGCGTATGCCAATTCAAAAGTTCAAACATTTTCTAATCACGAGTCAAGAGCGGCCATAGGTCGTGACAAAGCGGACAGTGGAGGTGCCCGCGCCGTAGGCGGGACAGCAGGAGATTAATGGGTAAGCGATAGTTAAAAATTTAGCGACTATGGAGACAGGGGGATTCATGAGTTGGCAAATTCTTGCAGAGGCAAATTCAAAAGTTCAAGCCAGTCTGGTATTGAACGTCAGTGCGCCAAAAGTAAGCAGTGTCAGATCGTCCTTTTACATTTTTCACTTTTCGCCATTTTCACCCTTGAAATATTATTTCAAAATAATAGCACAAGGCCTATACTATAGCCGTATTCAAGATGTATCAATCAATGTACCTAAGAAAAGGTACAATAGATGGACCGTGCGGAATCGTCTTTTCCCCATTTTTCCTCAAAGAGTATACAACTCGTTCGTTTTTAATTGTTAATTTGTCCTCGAAATGAATGAAATTGCCAATTTCATTTATTTCAATTACATGTCACATAACTCCGCCCCTGTTAGATTTTAAATCTTTTTTCAAATAAAAAATGTAGGCATTATGTAGACAACCGGTATATTTTTAACTATGTGACGGAAGCTGTCATTTTCTTAAGAACCGCCTCGGGTTTTTACGCTTTTACGTATGACGGGTGCACGGTTTTAATATATAATAAGATAATAGAATTTTCATTAATACGTTCCTGCTCCAAAATAAATTTTCTTTATTTTATAAAAAAATAAGACGCCACACGCCACTATCCGGATTTCGAGACTATAAAAGGGTCTCCATTTTCAAGTGAACACTAATGAAGAATAATAGATTTTTTTTAATGCAATATGTTTGTCTGTAACTGTATAAGCACTGGTAGTTAACTGTAGGTAATAATGGAATGATATCAAATTTATCGATACACTGAAAAATTAAAAAAGAAAATGAAAATTTTTATTCTTCGATTCGAATCTGAATACTGCCATACTACCAAACCTAACGCCTCGTGGTTTCCTTCGGAATTGAAACAGAATTTACAAATCGGTGATCGCACTGAAGAAGTTAAATAATTAAAGATACGTATAGCGCAATCTCTCTTTCAGAACCGGAACATATAATCATGTTCTCGTATATTCAGAATTATTAAATAAATGTAACACGTTTACGCCCGCTGGGTAATTTCTTTGATCAAGATATTTGAATCTTAATCAAAATAATAAATAAGTACCCGTACGAAATTTCGATATAATTAATCAAAATAATGATACTCTTGTGTTAGCATTTTTGATCGGTTTTCCGTTCCTTTTTTTTTATTAAGCCGCTCCTTTAATATGCGTCGTCATAATATAATGTCATGATGCATAAGCCTATACACTACATTCTGATATAGATATTTACGTCATTTAGATAGGAATCATGAAAATTATGTCATTTTTGGTCAACTATTGACATTAAATTCTTTTTGTTTTATATCGTTCATAGGCCACATATATTCAAAGAATTGGAGCTAAGCTTGGAGCAATGGAGTGACGGGATTGTCCAGAGCAGCTACGGGGCGGAGAACAAAAAAATTGTTCTGTTCCACTGTTCCTAATATATTTCCTTAAATATTTTCTACTTACAATCTTCTGACAATTTCCGGTGTTTATATATTTATTAAAAGTACATAATAATATTACCTAACATCCTGTAGGCAAGCAATGACACATAAATCTGCAATACTAACCCGCCATACTAATTTCGCACTATTTTAAATACATCTCGTTTAAACTCCTTTCAGCTGCACATCGATGACGTGACATTGACTATGTAGCATATACTTATTTCAACTGTCATATTGGATTTTTAAAGCTCCCAGCTGTCATATTCAACGAACTGTCAAATGACATCATTTAATTTTTATGTAGTTTTTTTAATGGACCTGGTATATGTTTTTAGACAATTTACCTAGTTACTTTTAAAAGTCAGTTACATTTATTTTTAAATCTAGTTACTCTTGAGACGCTAGTGACATCTAGTGTTAAAAATAATATTAATAATAATAATATCATTAGCTCAAAAACGCAACAAGAAAATATTTGTTTACATACACGGTGGTGTAAACAAATATTTTTAAATTATAATTTAAAAATTATAATGATAGTTTCCTTCTTGTTATTACGTACCTAATAAAATTTAAATTTATTGTTTTGAAGCAATTTGTCTCAAAAATAACACAACTTTTTTTAAATGTATGTACCTATGTATGTGTATTATGACCTTGTAATCGTCAAGCGATACAGTGTGTTTACATAAACTGCTTGGGGTTAAGATAACTTTGAAAAAAGTGGGTTGAACTCACCTAACTCAAATTGAAATACTCATAATAAAATCTTCATTTTTATAATTTCTTCATTTATAAATAAAAATCTTGATTTTTATAATTTCCACTATTTCCAAGATAATGAGTTCCTAGACAATGCTAGTTATAAATAAATTTTTGCATTTATTTGTTTCAGGATTTTATGGAACAAGTTTTCAAATTATTTGATCAAGACCGAGACCATAAGCTTATTCAGGAACAGTGGATTGAATTTTTAAAAGAACGTCTGCAGTAAGTTTTATATTCTTTACATTTAACTTTTATCTTCATTATAAGTATAAAAAAATTATGTAAGTGCTTACATAAGTATATAAAGATAAGTATAGTATTTTACTGTTTCGCAGTAAGACGAATTTTTAAGTGAATAGGTGTCAATTCGAAAATGATGTGTAACATATATGAGAGAACAAGTTAGAAAAAAATTCCGACGAACCGCGGGTGGACGGCCATTTCTGCTATCAGGTATTAAAGCTTTATCAACACCCTTATTTTACAGAACGTCACTGCATGTAACTGAATACACACTAACTCTGTCGGTTAGAATTATTATATTAAATCTTCTATATATGTTACACGGTTGAAGGTCGACACATGCGATGTGTTTTTAAATAAATTGAAATCAATCCTAAACTATATCTAATTTAATAATCGCTTCTACAAGAACAATCCAACAAATGAATCCTACTTAATTAATGTAGTGTTATGTATTTGAACGAATTGACACCCTTTTTTTTTAATTAAGTTAAACCATTATGTTACCAATCAAGCGAGGGACTTTAACAATCAAAACACACCCTGTATAATACTTGCATTGAGGTTTTTTCTGAGAGAGCATCGGACCATCCTACAGATGGCCAAAGTCGCTTCTGTAGTGATCTTAATAGAAAGGGGACTTTCTAGGGAACATTCAAATTTCGAACCCTTCACAAGTGGCCCATCTCAGTATTAGAGTAGTGTAGTAAGTATAGTGTACTAAGTATAGTATTTTACTGTTGCATAAGTATAGCTTACATACGTATTGTGAGGGCCTACAGAAGTATATATTGTGTTTTAAAATGGTAATAAATAGAACCAATAGTTGTAGTATTTATATATTTAACCCTTGATGTGTCATCAGAATATTATTTTCCCACTAACCCAGATAGAATTACTAAAGTTCCAATGGGAATTACACATTGGCAATATAGATGCGCAGTACCAAGAAGGAAACTAACACCACAATTGCCATTTCATTAGTCAATTTCACTCATTATTATAAGGGATGATCAGCATTTTCTTTATTAGTACCATCACTGCCGCAATATTTGAAAGGTCGGCTGTATTAGGTAAAAATGAAAATTTGCCTTATGAATGCAGCCAGTATTAATTACACTTGATATTGGATGATATTGGAAATGCATGTTTTTAATTATTATAAATAGTTGATATTATTTTAAATTGTTGATATCAATTGTTGAAATGGTTTAATTATTATAAATTGAGCCTTGTTTCACCTACTTCTCATATAGGGTGCTGTAATACCGAAATCAACAATTTATAATAATTACAACATCAATTTCCAATATCATCTAATAGACGTGTAATGCTGGCTGCGTTCATAAATTAATAATTCATAAGACGTATTTTCATTTCTAGTGGCAGCCGGCTAGTGGCTTTGGCAACAGGGTCACGACTCTTTCAAATATTCTAACAGTGATACTCCTAATAAAGAAGATGCTAATGATCCCTTAGAATCATGGGTGAAATGGACCATACATTTTGAATTAGCCAATTTCTTAATGCATTTGTTGCAATTAAACTGTAATATTAGTTTTCTGGTTGGTATATGTTAAATCAAAGGACTTTAGATTGTACTCTAGATAATATAGTTTATTCGGTTGTCCTATCTCTTATAGATTCTGAGATGTATCGAAGTTGGTTAAATTTTAAACTGGCAATGTCACGTTCTGTAACAGTTTGATATCGGATTCTCATTAATTCAATTAATTAATAATCGCAATAAGCAATTCCTTAATAAATCATAAATTAAATGAGACAGACTCTAACAATATATCAAAATTGACTAATCTAATTCATCAAAGAAATATAATATGCAATTTAAATATAATCTAATATACAACCTAATCAATCAACTAATCATAATAAATTACTTAAATCAAGAAAAAGTACAAAATATCGAATATAATCGTAATACATTAACATAAAAAAAACCATAAGAATTGATAAAAAGATCACAGGTTCCGATAAACCTACACATCTAAACATCAAACAGATTTTGCCGAACGAGTAAATGTACATAGAAGCAATCGGCATATCTCACGTCAAAGCTTTATGGAGAGCCGCCGGTCGTAAAACGGCAGCGGCACTCATTGATGTACAATATACGAGAATTTTTCACGTCTCCGATATGGGCAACGAGTTTTCTTTTTTTATCATTTTAAAATAAGCGAGTATTTGTTTCGACGAGAATCGACAAGTATTTCACCCACCACATTTTCTGAATGATGAGTAGGACTTTTACCCTTTTGGCTTTCAACAAACCTGATTGGATATTAATTTAACGTATTTTTGAATGAGGCGTTTTCTATGTGATACTTTGTGATTTAGACAGTATCAAGCTATTATTTCCACCGCTGGTGTGAACCACCACCTTTTATAAATCACCACTACTTGCATTTCACTAGATAACCGCCAACAAAATATGTGTAGCTGAGGCTTCTTTCAAACTCATCGGCTCAGGCAACAAGCCACAGCTCAACGGATCCATCAGGAGCAGCTTCCTTCCCAGAAAATTCGCATAAAAGGAGCCAGTGATCCGAGAGCTGCAATTTTCGAGTTATTGTCTTTGGATGACTGCGAGAACTCAATAGCGCTAGTCCAAAGCTTTAATTCTGAAATAGGACCTAGTCAATTCCTTTTGGTAATCGATAAATGATCGCATCCAGTATTGATATGATCTTAAAGCGCTATAGTAAAATATCAAATATTCAAACAAAGTATTAAATCTAAGAATAAATATAATTAAATTAAAATTCTACAAAAATAAAATTCAACTTCTACGGAATAAAAAATGTTAAGTATTCAACGACACATCTTCTGCTGAACCTTTCGATTCCCAAATAATTATCACTTTCTTCTACTCTTATTCTCATACTATTTTCCCATCATCCTTGACATCGATGCAAGATATGGAGAGTAATACGAGAAGAAGACGTGGCCTAGAACGAGGATATCACCGCCACCAGTTTCAGTACTTCGGCAGAGCCCAAATTCATTCCGTCATCACCAATTATCAATACATTTCCACATCAGTATACATCAACAAGATTTTGTCATCGCAAACCATCAATAAAAAGTCTACATCTTCGGTATCCATCAACAAAAAGCCTATTATATCGTTTCCCAAGCATTTCTACACCTGCGCGCATATCTACGAAAATCCTACCACAACAGCGCATAGATAAAGTTGATTCGATCTTCATCCACGTATTATTCAACCAAGGTTCATTTATTTAATACAGTCAACTTCAATGCCGTTAGTACAGAAGAGAAGTTCGTTCCAGAACCGTACTCATAGCTAAAGACCAATAGTACGATAAAACACGAAAATCATATTTAGTTCGTCATTCTTTATTTGCTTCATTTATTTTTTTTTAATGGAAGAAGAGAACTGGATCAGCCTAACAAATTTTGCATTATATTTAGAATCAACATTATTGTTGATGTTGACATTTAGAATCGCGCTTCGAGTCATATATTAGCAGTTATAAATACTAGAACAAGAAACCAAACTATCTAAACTTGTTATTGCCTTTCTGTTTATCATATAAGAAACTAAGTACTTTATTATAAAAATTAGAACAACGAATTCCTAACCCAACCGTGCATCTCATGCAAGAGCTACTGAACATGCACTTTTTTTTTAATATTTGAGCAAGTACCAATTTTTTTTTTAATTTATTTTTGTGATAATTATATTTCGTGGGTAAATAAAGTTTTAAAACCTTTACACCAAATATATTAATAATTAAAACATTTTTGATTTTCTATTTTATTTAAATTCTTCGCAATATAAATTATTACTACTATTCAACAACACAAGTTGTAGTTGTTTCCTAATTAATTACTAGCTTACTAATATTCCAAATAAAATAATATAATTGTTAAATAATTGCCAAACCGCAAGGAGTAAGGTTTGCTATTAAATAACATAGTTTACTACATATATTTATTACTATAGCGGAAGTAAACGCTTAAAGCTGAAGCGATAATTACGCGACTAAAATTAATTGAGAACAAAAATCAAACTAACGCAAAGTCGCATAGATAATTATGTCTAAAAAATAATAATCAATCAAGTTTACGAAAATGCCTATGTACGTTTTCGCATGAACTGATTACTGATGAACTGATTACATGAGCTGCATCGTACTGCACGTGTTACGATGCAGCTGCTTGATTCTAACTAATAAAATTAACATGTGCTTGTTAGAGGTTCATTATATAAAACTAATATGAAATATCTAAATTAATTTCATTTACAAGTCAAAAAATGCTTTTGGGACATCACCTTCAGAACGGATGTAATGTTTCAAGAATTGGTTGGAACACATGCAAAAGCATATATTTCTAAAAGCAATAAAACAATTTGTGGCAAACATTTTTGCTTCCTTTCATTGTTAAAACTTAAATGGTAACCCTATAATTTATAACGAATAATTTATTATTAATAATTTTATATCATTTTTGAAACATATATTTGTACATTATTTCAGTGATGAAAAACACATTGATTTTGTGGAACAACTGGAAAGTGTTGCATATTGTTTATGTGGTGAAGATGCAATCAAAATCGAACAATTTTATCAAATATTTCACACAAAAGGAGTAAGTCATACATATCTAAAACCAAATTATAATAATAAGCTCTTGCTAAAATTTGTAGTTATATCAACAAAAAAAAAACCCTAATGTTCTATTTTAGATTTTAGAAAAATTATTTCGACTAATAGATAATGAAAATTTAGGCAGTATTAGTGCTGAACAAATTATGGAGTTTCTGGAAAATATTACAAATACAAGGTAGGAACTAAACTGCTTCTTTTTTATTTTATTTTAATGACTTGTCGTTTACACTGTCGTCAATAGTTTAATATGCATATAATAAATTGCTACGATAATAAAATTTTAATCTCATATTAAAAAAGTCTTAGAAGGCCCTTCCACCCCATTTTTCATATACTGTAGATTAGAAATTTTAAATAGAAATATTCAATAACTGCAATAGGGTTAGGTTACAGATCTCATAAAATGTAAAATATATACTCCATCCAATTCTCATATATGCCCTAAACTACGAGAGTTCATGACTCTTGGCGCACGTTAAAAGGCGTGAGAGACGAGCCGATTGGCAATAAAAAATTTATTACAAGCCTCCAAGCCTATACTCTATTCGAAAGAACTACCCAAGTATGGATTTAATGTTCCTTTCCTTGGTTTTATCTCTTTCGTAAAATTGTATTGTTCCTTGAAAATTATTTTTCAAAGTTATGTACCGCGACGCCTTATGTATCGCGAGAAATAAGGTACATAAGGCGTTTCTGCGTAAAATGGATCACATTGTGAGTGATATTCTATCGTGGGCTACCATATAGAACTTTTTATAGAACTGATATAGAACTTTTTAAGCCACTCAAGGAATAGCAACTCATGTATAGTATGTCGCCATATATAGTAGACTCACGTTTATACGAGGTAATTCGGATCGAAACTACCACGAATATAGAAAACTCTGATAATACGGAGGTTAAGTACAAACTCATGAAAATGTACAAAATTGGTTTATTGTATGAAAAACATAAAATAAACATAATTACAAACGTGTAAGCAAGTAGAAACATGAAAATAATTCTAAAAAAATTCTTTAATTGTTTTCTGAATTAACTTCGCTCCTGTCTTCGATGATGCAATGTTACGTCAACGCTGAACATAGAGAATGTCATGTGGTGTACACTCTTCTTCTTCTTCACTGTCTTTAGCACTGTTAACCATATCTATAAGTTCTTTCTTATTTATCCCTCATTGAATAATATATGGATAGATTGCAGTAATGTGAATACAAGAGATGTACTAAGGTGAAATTAAAAAAAAAAGCGGCCTAAGTTTTCAGAAGATGGGCCGCGAATTTTAAACGACTGTGTAAACGCCATGTTTGAAGATTTTTACGTAAACATGTTTTAATATATTAATAGTTACAAAGATTTAAAAAAAATCCATAATGCGCAAAGGTTTACATATTTACATAAAATTTTTGTTTCGTAAATTTGAAACGGCTATTATTATTATTACTGTAGGGGGCAGGATCATCACCCTAGCCACTTCGACCTAAGAGATCTTTTGTAACATGCCTCTTCCTGTCGATTAAAATAATCCCAGTTCTTTGATGAATCTTAAGACTGTCTTCGACCACTGTTCCCCAATGTTCGTAGCATTTTGTATCTTACCTCTGAAATATCTGAGTCTGCAGCTCGATGCTGCCGTACATTCACATAAAATGTGTTTTGCCGTTTCTGCCTATCATTGCAGAGTCAACATATCGGATTCTCAACCTTACCAATTTGATGCATATGGTAATGTAGTGGACAATGGACGTGATCAGTTCTGTATACTTGGGGAGCTCCTCTTTGTTGAGACTTAAAATTTTGGTGTTTACCTCAGATGTCAGGTCTGTAAAGGCCTTTGAATGTTTCAGACCTGGGACTTTGTTCCAGTATTTGATTCTGGCATCATACTACCATTGTCTTATTGTCTGCTGCCTGTGTTTTTTAGTTAAACCACAGGAAGGGTCTGGGCCTATAAGGTTGTTTTTTGCCCCTTGCCTGGCTAGTTTGTTAGTTTGTCAGCTATTTCGTTGCCCTCAATCCCTGAATGTGCTGGTACCTACCATAGTATACAATGGTTTTGTTTTTCTAGTTCTTCGAGGTTCGCCAGGCAGTCCCACTGTAGCTTAGACTCACAGGTTTTACTCTGTAATGCTTCAGCACTGCTTGACTATCAGTATGTATACTGATGTTAGCCTCTTTTATGCTTTTTGCATGATTTATAAAGCGCAGTTATCAAAGGCTAACTTCAACCAGGATAGAGGTGTGGTGCGTCCAGTGAGATCACTATTTTACCCTTAGGACCATACACTGCAGTCCCTGCTCTACCAGTATCAAATTTAGAACCATCTGTAGACCATTTCAATACACCTTTGCCGTATTAATGTCCATTTTACCAGAAATCCTTGATATGTGTAGTAATTACAAATGGTTGCGCAAAATTGAACTTTAGTGGCATGTCATCACAGCTGCAATCGGTGAGTGGTGCTGCCTCAGGCTCTTTGAGGATTTTTGAATGTCCTGTAAAAGTGCCCGATTTCATTCTAGGTATCCCAAGCAATAGCTGTGGCCTGATTTAAAGTCTCCCTGTTCAGCACTAGGTGCATGGGAAGCAAACCTGGGAGTGCCTCCAATGCAACAGTGAGAAAGGTAGACATGACCCCAGCTATGCTAAGACAAACGTGGCTATGATGCCAAGATAAACGTGAATTTATTTAGATGCAATTTGCATCTAAATTAATTAATTGTTCTAAATATGAGCCTCTTGATGAAATACAAAATTTTTGGAAAAATAAAATATGTCTGATTTTTACAATCTAAAAAAAAGTAATAATTTCGTCGGTGCCCAAAAATCATGTTTACCTGTCCGACAAATTTCAATCCAATCAATCTAGAATTGTAAAAGCAGCCGCGGTACATATGCGGTTGAATACCGCGCTTGTATTCCATGGGAGCGTACTAATTTATAGTTTCGGCGGCTATTTAGAATATGGAACAAACTACTGTGCATCGATTATAACTTTTTAATCAAAAATGTATTTAAAAAAAAATTTTGTAGCTTCCGTATGTAAAAAAATTACATAATATAACAAAACTCAATTTACCAAATAGATAAAATTGTTTTTAAATAATTTTATAGCTTTTTTATAGCTTATTTTTTCCGTATATATGTTTCAATATATCTTTATTGTCTTTCTACATTTAAAACGAAAATCGAATTACAAATGTCTGCAGCCTTACTTATGTTTTAGGCCAAGAACTGGTATTGATAAAGCCGGATTAGAGCGTCTGGAACAGCTATTCAAAGAGACAGTTGGAAATGACAAAGAGGGAATTAGGAGAGAGGATTTTAAAAAAATAGTCATGTCAAAAAATGTAAGTACTTGTTTCATATTTAAATTATGAGCAACTCCTTTTCGGCAGTGATCATAAATTCTCTTACATATGGAGACTGGGGATTCATAGGTGGGCGAATTTGTACGTAGGCGATTTCAAAAGTTCAAGACAGTCTAGCGCGCGAAGACGCCATTTTGCCTTATGAGAAATTTCCCAACAATGAGTCAAAAGCGGTCGCGGCAAACCGGATAACGGAGCCACTCATAAATGCTGTAGCATTCTTAAATTTTTTAAGAATGCTAGCATTCTATTGTCAGTTTCGGGTCCATATTCTAACTTTAGAAGGCAATAAAACTGAACACACATATATTGGACCCAAACCTGTACGTGTTAATGCTGATCGACTATTATCCTCATCATCTATTGAATTAATAGAATGTTAATTCATGCTAATTCATGTAGTAGATACTGAAACTTCTGACTTCCAGTATATGAAAAAAGACTTGTTAGATCTATCTACGAATTATTAGATAGGTAAAAATGCTGTCTTTTTTTTGTAGACGTTTTTCATGGAACGAGTATTTCAAATTTTCGACAAGGATAATAATGGAAGGATTTCTCTAAAGGAATTTATTGATGCCATGCATTCATTCGCTGGAAAAGCTACAGATGATAAAATTCGATTTCTATTTAGAGTATACGATTTAAATGGTAAGTAAATTAATAAAAAATGAGATCTATCAGGTAAATTGTATCAATCTAATGCATTCTCACCTACGTACTTAATCCACTATTTTACTAATTATTTTCGGCCATGATTAATATAAATCAAATCAGATATGCTTTCTTCACACATAATAATGCAGTATCGCACCGTACGCGTTAACCTATTATTGATTTATTACCAATCATATCTATGTTCACTGATAACAGCGAACTGTGCTGCGCAATTATCACCAATTAGCGACGGTCACCACTGCTAGTTATAATTTGTATAATTGACGTCATGACGTCATCGTCTGTTTTTATCCAACAGAAAACATAACGCTGCTCTCCGTTTTTCATGGCGCCATTCTAACTTACGTACGATGTTTTAAATCTTTTTTAAAGTACGGTTTATTTCATGAATAGAAGGCTAAATAAAACTCTACATTTAGTCTTCTTGCAACTAGTTCGTCTTTCACACAACATGCTTAACTCATAACAACTTTTCACAAAATCCAGCCATCGCGAATAAGTATCAAACCTTGAATTTTGAAGTATCAATACTATCACAAAATTAAACCAGGACGAGGACAAATTGCCTCGTTACATCACTTATTTAAAATACAAGTGTGTAATCACCTCTAGTTTCAAATCCAGTTACAAAATCTACTTACTTTTTTCAATCTAGTTACTTTTATCAAAATTCAAAGCAAAGCCCTCCAACACATGTCCGCAATTCAAATTTCGCGCTAAAATCTAAGACCGAAAATGATTTGTCAGACGCCATCTTGAATTTTCAAATGACTGTTATCAAACGGAAACTATTTATGCTAAAGCGCAGAAATCACAGCGTGATGTCACGGATTACGTTTAGAAGGGCTTGAAGGGTTCTACAGAATAAGCCATCTCCTACTATTAGAGTTAAATGTCTAAAACATAAAGCCGTAAAAGAAGTTTATCATCTTAGTAATTTTAATAGCTTTTCATTCATTATTCTATATGTAGGTGGTACGATTTATTTATTAGACTAGTTATACTGTAGACGTCATTTTCTAATTTAAATATATTCATTTTTTTACCATGTACAATTTTATAGCGTCTATTTTGAATCAGTAGTGTATTATTGTTTTTGATTCTCTGTTTCTCATCATTCATATTCGTTGATCCGGATTTAAAAGTTTCTTCCTGTTTTTTCTACATATTCACATTCTATATAAATTCCACACTTTTGCAGACTTCTCTAACTTTGGCCCAATAATTTCTTGATGGTCGATAGTTGTTAGATTAATATAACTAATTTTTATTTTCGAAGTGGTTATATATCTGTTACAGCTAAATCTTTCTTCAGGTGATGGATTGATAACACATCGTGAACTAGAAAACGTCATGAAGGCATGTATGGAAGAGAATGGTATGCAATTTAGTGAGGAACAAATTGGTGATCTTACCACCGCAATGTTTGAGGATGCTGATAAGGATAAAAAAGGTACCATTACATTTGAGGCACTTAAATATCAAATGGAGAGACATATGGGACTTTTGGAGAATCTATCAATAACGTAATTATTATTTTATTATTTATATTGTTTTTGCACTAGATCTTTATTTAATTATTGTATATGAATAAAATTTTGCTGGGATTTAGGTCTATGTTATGTATTCCCTAAAAGAGAACATAATAAGCGAAGGGGGAGTGGCGGAATGATACTGGGAATAAAAGTAGGTTTAGGAAGCGAGGAGGTGGCTGGGTTACATATAGAAAGGATAATAGGAAAGAGTATAAATGTGGAAGGGAGGAAATGGTTGTTCTTGGTGACATATGTGAATCAAGGATGGAGAGGATACGTAGGGGCAATAAGTGAGAGATTAGAAGGATGAAAGAATGAAGATAAAGGGCTAGTGTTAATGGATGATTGGCAAGTGAGTGTGGGAGAGTAAGGATTATGAATGTTGGATTGGAAGGGGAGTATATCGAGAGGAAGCCGAAGGATAAAAAGAAGACGAATGTAAAGAAGAATGTAAAGATTTATAGAATGGTTGGAAGAAGAGGGATTATGGATGGCGAATGCTAATGTGGAAGGTGATTGAGAAGAGGAATATACGTTTAGGGGCATGGAGGAAGGTCGGTAGTGGATTATGTTGTAATGAATGAATGGGGAAGAATGTATGATAAGTATGACAGAAGGTGAAAGGGTGGAGTCTGATCATTTCCCAATTGAGGCAGAATGGAAAATAGGAGTGGGAAAGGTAGAAGAGTATAATAAATGAGAAACTAGTGTAAAGAGAGAGAGATATGAATGGAATAGAAGACAGATAGAAGGGACGGAAAAAAATTGGGCAAGGTGGATTGGAGTGTAATGAGAAGGATTGAAAAAGTATCGGAAACAGTAAAAGGGTGCCTAAGGGTATGAAGAAAAAATCGAGGAATGGAGAGAAGGACGGTAAAAAGGGTATTTGATGAGAGATAGGAGAAAAAAGAAAGAGGTGAGAAAAATGCTAGGGCAAGTAAGACAGTGAGGAAAAGAATGGGTTGAATACATAAAAGCAACGGCGGAATGGAAAGAGGAGGGAAAGAGATGGACCAAACGGGAAGAAGAAGAAAGGAATGTAATAAGAGGATTGATTTCAGAAAAGGAGGTGTGGAAATATATAAGAGAAAGAAGGGAGAAAACAGAAGTAAAAGATATTAAGTTAGAGGAATGGTAAAAACAGTGTAAAGAAACCATGGAAGAGATAATAGAAGATAGGAATAAAGAATGTATTCGAATGCAAAGAGTGGTAGGAGTTGAAGAAGATGTATCGATTGAAAAGGTGGAAGAAGAAAAGGTTAGAGAAGGAATTAGAAAGGCGAAGGAGGGAGGAGCAGTTGGTCCAGACGGAATATCGTTGGACGTAGAAGGTATTGGACGAAGGACTGAAAGCGTTAAGGACTGAAAGCGACTAAAGACTGAAATGAAGAATGAATGCGGTGTGGATGGGAGTGCAGGAGATACCCGAAGAATGGAGAGAAGAATAAATAATACCAGTATATAAAAGGGGAAACAAGAGTGAGTATATAGTTATAGGGTATAACAATTATGAATGGACTGTATAGAATGTATGAAAGACTATTGAATGAAAAGTTGGAAAAGGAAATAATAGAAAAAAAAACACATTGTCTAATGCACAGACGGGTTATATTCAAGGCAGAGGTACAGCTGACATGATAGTCACGTTTAGTTACAGTTGAGCAAGGAGAAAAACTGTGCATGGTCTTCGTAGATTTAAAGTCAGCATTTGATAATGTGGAGAGGGCAAGGTTGTGGAAAAGAATGAATCAGATTGGCATATCGGGGAGATTGATAGAAAATATAAGAATGTTGTATGAAGTAACAAGAGTAAGAGCGAGTATGGGGCAACCTGTGTCAGGATGGTTTTGTATGGACAAGGATGTGAGACAGGGTTGCCCCTTAAGTTTGTTCAATTTAAATATTTCACAGTTAGAGAATGTGTTAAAAAAGGGCAGGCTGTAGGAGTAATATTGGATGGAACAAAGATATGGACACTTTCGTATGCGGATGATATAATAAGCTTATAGTAAGCTGAAAAAAGGAAGACATGGCTGAAATTATTGTAAGAGTAAGTAGGTATATGGAAAAAAGGGGACTGGTAGTAAATGTGGAAAAAACAAATGTGATGATGTATAAGGTACCCACTTTGGAAACCACTGATCTACAGGGCTCTAAAATGCATACCTCTATAACCTGCAAATAAAATTTTATACTATAATTTGATTTTATTTATTATCAGCATTATTATTCCACCTCTTTACGTACTTCTCGCTCCACATTTCATATCGCATACATCTTTCTTGGTAAAGCTTTCATCCCTCTTTCATTCCCATACAGGAAGCATTTATAAAGCAGTCCCATATCATTGCCATACATCCACGACTATAAAATTCTATCGTGATGGTTTTCCTTTATTTTAAATTCTTATAATTTTTTCCAACTCAAACAGGGCAATCTCATCCTTCCATTTTCTAAACAACCATCCACCTGCAGCCATGATTCATCTTCATCATGTATCCTCTCCTTATAATCTCCTCTACATTTCTTTTACCACTCTTCTAAATCTAGTTCAATATTCCTTTATAAGATAAATTTTTACGGCCAAATTGATAAAGTCTATTTTTAAGGGCAAGAACAATAATATAAACATAAAACCTACAACACGTCCCGCATAGGATAAATTAATATAATACCCGGAATTTATGCGCCACGTATTTTGTGACTGCAGATGGGCACCGTAAATCCCACTCTATTGGTAAAAATACGGGAACTGATCTCGCTATTATCCTACCCGGTATGTTAAATGAAGTTAAAACCAAACACAGTCTTGACAAATTTTAATTAAATGTCACAGTCTTAACAAAAATAATTTAATTTAAATTAAATTGCATATGAGTAGTTTACATGGATAATTTAGATATGTTTACATATGTTACGAAATCTAGCTGATAACCAACAAACTTCCAACACGTATAGCCTACCTACACTTTAAAAATTTCTCCACTTATTTTATAAATTACAATCACTATACAAATATCACTTAAAACGATATACATATTTGGATGTTGGTTTTAATAACGAATATATTTGGTTACTAAATTACCAAAAATCGACGTATGATTTGAAACAAAAGTTAAAGCATAATCAGTAAATAAAATCAGTGGACGAGTGGGTAAAATAACTATTCCTTATGCACACATCCGCACACCAATCGCTCCAGTAGCAGATCCTTAAAGTTTCTTGTTAACTAGAAATTTAGAAATATATGCAGACCAAAAATTAATCCAAAAACAACTACAAAAATTAACCAAGTTGCCCTTACCAATCTTGAAGATCAACCCCAAATTTCCTTCGACCTGGCACCTGACACGCTCAAAGAACACGTAACAAAAAGATGGCTTGTGACTCCCGCAGCTACAGTTTAAAATCCATATCCCATACCATATATTGCCACGATATTAGTTATTTTGCAAAAGTCGACGTGTTCACAACCATTCGATCTTGCAAGCGGGAGAAAATATCCAAACAGAATATTCCCAACTAAAAAAAAATGCTTCGTAATCGTCAAGATAAGACAAAAGAAAATGGCCGACCAGCCTCAGATTTCATTTATTCAAGAATTAATACTTACCAACTAAATTAATAGTTGGTTTTCTCCTTGGTTTTTCTTTCTAATTGCTGATCCGATGTTTAGTGAATTTCAGGAGCCGAATGAAATCTCAAATCCGCCCTAGGGAAAACACAATTGAAGCATGTGCCAATTACTATTCTAATGGCCACCAAAAAAACCTATGCCTCCAAAAATTAATCTCTGCAAATGTGGTGGACAATCTGTTGTGCCCTAACAATCCGTAATACTACTTGGAATATCGTTACCCCAAAATTTGGGCTTTACAACAATTAATTTCTATTCAGTTTTCCGAAATTCACGAGTTACGCAAAGATGGTTGTTGTTAATTTAGCCGGCGAGTCACAAGTGACAACAACCAGTTCTCTTCGCCTTCATTGCGAGAATCTCTCTCTCTAAGGCACATGCTCTACTCTACGGTTACCTTTAAGAAAATAGATCCAACGTAACTGCCTAATTTTAATAAAATTCAGAAACCCTACAACCCCAAGGGTTGACTAAAATAATCAATCGATAATTCAGAATGTTTATTCGTTTGATTCTTATCCATCCCGAATGCTAACATACTCGAATTTGAAAACGCCGGTGTAACATACCTGGTTTGAAAAATACATCCGCTATTACCCAACTGATCAAATGAGTAGTCTAAAGTATGACCTCGTACAACCACTGAATACTATGAGAGGACCAATAGGTCTGCAAAAATCCAAAAGGATTTCTCTATTTATTTCTTCTTCAATTATACAGATACAATGTGGAATTTAATAACCATTGAAATATAAAGTTAGAAAATAACGCCATCTATTGCAAAATATCACTAGTACTCAACTAATCAAATGTGTACTCTTTAATGTATTTGCTTATAATCACTAAATATGATGAGTATTAATAAGTCGGCAATAATCCAAAAATATGTTCCTACTACTTTCTCTTTCCAGTATGTGAAATATAAAGTGAAGAAATTTAAATAACCTAATTAAATATAAGGATTACAAATAACGCCATCTATTGCAAAAATAATGAATTGATCATTACGTGAACCAAAACCCGTGTTCACACGCTAACAAAATAACGCAAACTAAGGTCTGGTCCAATATCAAAATAAAACGTTAGACCTTTCATCCTCCCCTCCTTTCACTCTTTCGCTTAGATATTTCCATACATCACATTCACTCCGTAATCTACTGATTTCTTGTTCTTCATTTGTATTCACGCATTTTTTACTTCTTCCTCCAATGTTTCTTCGCTTCCCAACATTCATCCTATTTCCTTTCTCCTAACCTTATTTCTCTCACTTTATTTATTTCTCTCTTCTAACCTTATTTCCTTTCTCATAACCTTACTTCTCTCAGCACTCATCTCGTATTTTTTTCCAGTACCTCATTTTGTTTTAGTCTCCATTATATTTTAATTTTTAAACTGTTTGCTACACATAATACTATATCCTCTACTCTATTAATTTCATCCCACTTTACCTCTTCCATTTTTAATTTCATTCTTTCTGTATTTTCCAATGTCATAAATATCTTTTCTTTCTGATATTTCCTTTTTTGCCTTCTTCACACCGTTCAATTATATTTATTAATTAAATGTATTAATATTAATATACATATTTTATTTATAGCATTGATAGATGGTTATTGCCGCCAAAGCCAAAACCTCCTCCAACTTCGTTTCTAGGAAAATTGAATAAATATAGGCCATATCAGTTTAGTTTGCCATACATAAGAAACAACTACATCTACCTGATTTCCTTATTTCTTTTTATTCTCATCAATGTAACCTTGTTTATTACGAGAGCAATCACATATAAGAATAGTAACATCTGCACCATTTTAGCAAGAGCTTGCGGTAAGTTGTATTATTATTATTATCATTATTAACGAACGGTCACAAACTTCTCCTAAAGTAATTAGAATGATGCGATCTTTAAACTAAATGTTACCTTAAATAATAATAAATTCAATAATATTGTAGCACTGAGATTTCTCATCGTTTTAATTAAGTTCTACTGTATATATTTTTTTAAATTAATATTCAAGAATCATCTAATTTATTCAAGATGGCTAGATTCGTTGAAATGCTTAGTAATTTAAGCATTTTGATTACTATACGAACTACTTGCTAAATTGCAAAAGTTATTTTTAACACTTTGAGTATCGATTAAACTTTAATTCATAGAAGGAAATATAATTTGAAACATAGCAGAACATGACACTTACATGTTAGTAAAATCTAGAATTTCTATGGGAATCGAAGAAAAAAGCATTATTTCTGCCGACGGCAAAATAAATCTAAGTGACGTGATATGTAAGGTTGGAAGCGTCGTGACAAGTAAGTTGGAGGCGCCGGGTAAATTTACACCTATTGGAAGAACGCCTATTTATTACACCTATTACACCTATTTATTATTTAATTTTTTGTGGAGTTTTCGTGAATTTTATTATGATTTCTTGAATTTTGTAAATTATCGCAATTTTGCATTGTTTATCAGCCATACACCATATTTTAATCAATTTCGAATTTTTGATTTATTTTTTTGTAATGTGTCACTGGTACGATTTAATTTTTGAATACTAAATTATTTTCAAATAAGGTTCACCACTGTAAAAAAAATCGGCACCTATGATCCGGATAGTCGTGACATTATTGAGTTCTTCAGACATTTTGAAGATACTGCACGACATAATCCTTGGAGCCCTGTTTTGAAAATTACATACATAGATGCTTACCTTCGAGGGAATGCTAATTTTTGGTTTAAAAATTATTGCGCTGACGACGAAATCAGAGACGACTTAAGTGGGGCAATTGAGGGTCTATGCCCAGATAAGGAATTAAAATATAAATTGAGAAAGAAACAAAGAAAAGGAGAATGTATTAAGCAGTAGTTTTAGGCGATATTAGAGTTATTCAATAATTTAGATGAGAATATGAGTGTTGAAGGGATATTGGAATATATTGAACCTGGTTTACTACGACAAATATATAAGCTTGACTAAAGAAGGTATGAATATAAGAGAACTAAAATCAGTTGTGAATAAATTGAATGATATACGCAAACGTGCCATTTCCGATCATGTAAAAAATTTAGCTGTTAATGTAGTGCAACGCCTTCCTCCAGTACAAAATTAACCTATCAACGTCCCACTTTTGACAATCGTCCCAATTGCTTTTATGGCGAAATAACAGGATACACTCAAGTTCCTTGTAGAGAATTATAGAATTCTACAAGAGTATTTCCCAGAAAACAAGTTCAATTCAATCAATCTCGTCCTTTTAATACTTAAGGACCAAATAAGCAAAATTATTCGTATCAGCCAGGACCACAATGGTCAAATTAAACCTCATCATATCATCATCATCATCAATCAGCCCATATTCGTCCACTGCTGGACATAAGCCTCCCTTGATTGCTTCCACATTCTCCT
>WYDF02252671.1:0-20434 GCA_009867245.2 Adranes taylori
TGTTCGCATAAATAGGTGCTTGAAAAAATACAAATCATTGATTTTGCAAAATTTCTTAAATTGGGAAATTTGTTTTCGATTTGAATAAAATGCAATTAAATTATTTTCATCAAAAGTATTTTTATATACATTGTTAGATTGCAAATCAATTAACTCTAGTTGTAATTTTGGTCACTGTCACTATTGGTAGGAGTTAGAGTTAATAGCGTTACCTTGACAAACCCAAAATAAAGATTTACAAAAACAAGCTAATTCAAGCAACAAGGGTATAATATAAAATTACAGAGTGACATAGAAAAACCCCTCAGCGTTTCTTTAAATACGAAACTGACATTTCTTTTGGTTTTTTTTTTGCTCACCGCTTGTCTTGAGCCTTTTCTGTCCTTTTCGTGTAAGTAATATAACCATTCCACACGGACAGATAAATTCAATTTAAATTGAAATATGTCTACGATAATCCGATCTATAATCAAACTGATGCGATGCTTGCCTTTTGGGTGAATCTATTATATGATGCACAATCAGCAAACCTTGCCGTTATTCTCATCTTTTCCATTGATTTCTCATCGTTTTAAACATAAATTTAGGTAATATAAACGCAAGCAGATTTCTTATGTTATATATACTAACAAAAGATATATATTTTATGCATACCCAATCAATTGTTTTATCTTCTAGCAGACTTAATTTTTCTTGATAAAATGTATATCTTAACGGATAGGGTTTGAAATTTTTTGGAAGAATATTTATATCCTTATCTACTACTAACAGAACAATGATTAGATTGTAAACGTAAAGTGCTTTTGAGAAAAAAAAACCAAGAAAATTGAAACAAATAATGAAAGAATTGGTAGTACTAAACAAAAACCATTGTATAACATATATAACAAAATATCTATATTTAAATTATGTGAACAAAAGGGCTAATGTAATTATTACTTTTGTTGGCTCTTAACTAGAACTTAATCTAATTCTCAAAACAGGTGGAAAATAATACTGTGGAGCACCGTTAGATCGACGTGCGTTGAGTAAAACACATTGTACTAATGCTATCAAGCTAATCTCGTTTTGTTCAAATTAATCAGTCTTTTTATATTACATTTATAACAATAAAAAAACGTCAAAAATTTTTTGTTGTACATTTAACAATTAGCAACATGAAAACAATTATGATTGCTGAGTAAACAAACAATTACCTATTTAGAAGAGATGAAATTAAAATTACCATTTTAAAAAACATGGCATTTAAAATATACTATTTATTTGGACGCATGATCGAAAATGCGTCCAAATAAATAGTATGATAGAACATGCGTCCAAATAAATAGTATATTTTAAATGCCATGTTTTTTAAAATGAAAAGTTAGTTTCATTTATTGTATAATTTTTTGGTCACCTGTCTACAACAATTTTATTATTAGATATTACGGGGCCAATACAACGATATTCAAAAAAGTAAGTAGAATATACATATAGTTCAAGTAACGATTGTTTTGTTTAAATGTGATTTCTTATTTATTTAATGAAATGATATTTATCTAAATGAAAATTAAAGAAAATTTATGTTACATCAAGAAATAAAATATTTATATAATATTTCCCTGTCCTAACTTAGACATTATGTTTAGTAGCCAATTCTAAATTACACTGAATTATACACTTTTTCATAAAACTGCGTCGTTTCGTAAGAGTAAGTGAGTTAGTGAAACTGTAGAGTGTTTGGTACAATTTGCGGTGATCTTCGAGTATAAAAAACTGTATTTATTGAAGTAATTGATATATACATGTCATAAGAAGTAATAACAATTTGCTCAAGTCATAAATATAAATAAATAAATCACTATCAACAAGTAATAAAATAAGATAAAAGCAGAGTAACAATATTACAAAGCAAACAGAAACAATACAGATCCAATTAAATTTTCTTACAACAGACACAAAACTTGTCGATAGAATATTGAGCACATTCTATCAATGATGCTTTTAAAGCTAAAAAAGTCATACATGATTTTAAATAATTTGGTACCATGTGGTATATAATTTACAACCAGTATAAAAAACACTTTTGTTCAAATAAACTGAAATTGTGTTGAGGCAACGAAAACAACTCCTTGTGCAATATTTATGTGTGCTTCATTCATGTGCAATATTCATATGCAACATACATGTGTTGTTAAAGAAAGAGTCAAAATATGTAATAAATATAAACATGTAAATTGTTAATAATTTTTCAGTCTTGAAAACAGGTCTGCAACATGTTTGACTATTAATATTAAAAGTTGTAAGTATTGCTGTTTTCTGAATAATAAAACCTCGATTAGTTTGCTACTTACAAACTCCTCCTCAAAATCGGTCAGTATATTCAGTTGTTCACATTGGCAGAATTGAGGTCCTTTTATCATACATATGTTCTCCAAGTTTCAGTTTTTCAACTTCTATAGGAGGATATTTAAAATAATACAATTTTTTCAAGGTCAAATTACGCCGATGGTTTGCGGTCCGTTTTTTATACTCGCATAATCGCTTAAATGTTAAAGGAACTCGTTAAAGTGACACAAGAAATTTTAAAATATTATAGGCACAGTTTTTGAGAACATTTACCGCAAAGTTGTCAAAAAAAGAATACCGTGTAAATATGATAAATAATAATTTAGAAAATCTTTCAAAAAAATTGAAGGAGATCGAAGGAGCTTTAGGTAGCCTATACAATAAAGTTTATTTGAATGTTCCATCTTTTATAGTTTCTGAGATATATAGAAATTTTGTTAAATTTTGAACGTGGCAACATCGCGTTCTATAACAGTTGGCAAGATGGCACTAATTTCATTCGAGGCAGAATACAATGTACTATATCTGTAAAAAATTTCGTCTCCTAGTTTTAAATCTGAAGTTCTAATTCAAAGAATATGGCGCATGTTCGCCATAGTGGATTTATAAAAAAATTAGAAAACTTGTTCTGCGCAAAAATCGTGTGCACCTGCCTACCAAATTTCATCCAAATTGGTTGAACATACACACATCCGTACATCCTTACAGACATTGAAATATGCACGCTTCTTTTACAGTTTTTAGCAAAGAAATTTCTTTTTGAATAAATTCGTTTTGAGATAAATTGTTCCTTAGGAACCCCTGTTTGAAATATGTATAAACGAATTGCAATGAGATGAATACAAGAGACGAACTAAGATGAGATAACATGAATCCCATATCTTTCATATACCTATACATACTTCGTACGTATATTGGTATATGAAAGATAAAAATAATAAAAAGTAAAGGGACTAAATTGGAGCTTTGAGACACTCCTTTAGATAATGTGCACTGAAGAAAGAGAATTACCGTTGTTTTTACATATTACATATTACTTCTTGACTTTTTGACAGTATAACCTGAGTAACCAGAAGCGTAGCAAGGGAGTAGAGGGAGGGGAGGGGGCAAAAGGGCGGCTGCCCCGGGGGCTACTCACAGAGAAGCGGCAAACGGTCCTCAAGACAAACAAGATTCCTGGAAAATGTCAATTTTCCAGAAAGGTATCGTTACCCGGGCGCGAAAAAACCTCGCTACACCACTGGGAGTAACACTAACTGCTCGAACATTAGAGTCGGTAATGTTGTTCGTGTAATATGATGTGGTATATACAGCTAATACAAATATGTGATAAAATACGCGTCCAGTTCTTATCAGGCATGAAGAAAATCCAATTCGAGTGTTTCGTAGGAAGTTACGCCAAACTAGTTTGGGATTATTACTGCCTAATCTGGAAATATTCCGACGTATTCTAATAGCCGACGTACACTCATTACATTGACAAAAAGTATCAAACGCATCTTTATATAGAATTGGAAAAACGTTGCGTCTGCAGGTTATGAAGATTATTAACTGGGCTTTTATTTTACCCCATTTTGACATATATACGAATCAACCATAAATTGGACCGACATTAACCAAACATGTCGGTCATAACACATACGACATGGAGTAACTTATTACTTAATTATCTCCAAGAAAATAAAGTTATAACTCAAATATACATTATTAAAATACTGAAACAAACTAATACTTAATTTCATTGCACTACATAATCTATAGCATTGAATACTTTAGTTATACTAAACTCACCTGTTGCTCCCTTAAGTCCGTCACTGAGTATTGGCTCTAAAAAATACACTAAATAACTGAGTGCATACGCGTCTTATTATTGTAATATTCTGCCATTTAAGGCATCAAAGTACTTAGGCACCTCACGAAATTAAACTATAAATTCAGAATGTATCTGCAAATTGCTCCTCTATCAATCAGTTACGTGAATATATTGAAATGCGTAGCCTGTTATTTCATCATGGGGACGATAATTTAAGTTTCCGGAAACGTTGTACATATTAAACTAAATTTCGTTTTTAATTATTATTACACGCCGCGACTCTAATTATTACTTTTTGCGAATTTGAAAGCGTTTTCGTCGCTCCAAACAATGTTTAAAACGGAGTGACATCTGTACTTGTCATTTAAGATTTTACTCATTTCTGCTTCTTCTTCACTATATTCATATTATTCTTTTTACTACTTTAGATTAATTCACAAAACTTTATCAAGAATAGAATATAACTATTACAAGACACAGAGTGTTTGTTTTAAACACCGATTACAAAAATAAAGTAAAAAAAAACCTTTAAAAAGTCAAAATAAGGTATTGGGATATATAATGTAACTTTGTTGGAAGCATTGATAATATAAACTTAATTATGCTATTACCCCTTTGAGTACTAAACATAAAAGAATAAATTAATATATGCTAACAGTGGGCGCAATTAGCGAACGAAACATGTTGAATTGCTATTATTGATGTGTTCGCCGAATCCTTTGCGCTATGAGATAAGTTCAAAAATCAGCTGCGCAAATTTGTTAGCGGTAAATTTATACGCTTATTATGCAGCGTATTATGACTTTTTAACCTATAAAATGTAGTTTTATACATTATATTTTCAATATTCTTCAATTTGAATATTCCAATTATATGTAAATTTCTTTGTATTTTCATATTCCTTTGGTTCCCAACTAATTGTGTTTATTTTATTTCTACTCTATAATTTTCATTATGCGACAATATTGGTCAAAAAAAAATTATTTAATTTAGGATTACCTATATAAATAAAAGCAGAATTCCTAGCTAATAGTTAGAATTTATTTAACAATTAATTAAAATAAATGTAACCAATATAACATAAATTAACATAAACTATTATTTCATAGTTGACGCGTTACAAAAAAAAATAGCAACATTACAATATAACAAACAATATAAAACACATAACATTTACGACATAAAAATAATTACCAAATAACAGTAACGAATAAATTTAATTAAAAATAAAATAGCAATAGGTAACGTAGTACCACCAGGCCTTAAAGACATGATACAATTAAGGTAATCTTAAAATTAATATGATTTTTGGTTATATAATGTTAACAAGCATTTGTATTCAACTAGTTATTACTTATGGAAAAATGATTGGAATGTAAAATAATCACAGCATTAATGCCTAATCTTTTTAATAACATAATAAATAGTTTGTCGCAAATTACTTTCTAAGTGAATAATATAATAACTAGTGTTGGAAATAATCGAGTACTTAGTACACGAGCAATTTTGATAGTCAAACAATCATTGCAATTAAATGTGAATTAATTTTAGTTTTAAATTTTATGATGTGCGTATCGTTTGTTATTATACTGCCTAGGTCAATAAAACACTTGGTAAACGCTACTTGATTGAATTTATTTGGTACCTACTAATTCAGCCTTTGAATTTTGTTTATCTCTCATTTAGTAGTTAAAAATTTATCAAATATAAGCCAAAATATTTAATATTTGTGCTTATCCGATTGTTGAAAATTTGTGAATGTGTATCGTATTGTGTCCTGATCTAACTAAAGTAAGAAACATTATTCCATCTTCACCACACTAAATATACACAGTAAACCACAATTATTTTTGATGTGCCTGTCAACACAAGATTCAAACACGTAGGTTGACAATTCCAATGTTGACAATTTCGTAGGTTGTGATTCCAACACTAATTTGAACTTTATTAAATATGTAATATGAGTTATTTTAATATATTTGAATTAGTTAATATAATTATGCAACTATTAAAAAATCTAGCGCTATGATTCAAAATAATATGTTGTATATGATGTGATTAATATATTAATAGTAAAAGCTATTGAAGTTTTCGTTTAAAAAATTATTAATAAAGTGAATAATTTAAGACTACTTTATTCGAAATTATTTTCATTAGAATCCAGATTTAATTTAATTTAATGAAAAATTTCATTGCCTTTTTCAGATTATATTTGTATAACATGGAAGTGAATATACACAGTTGAAAGAAATATTCTTTAATGTCGTTTAAAAATATATCTTGATTAGTAATTTATGTTACAAATTTATTATTTATTGTTATAGCCTAAAAGAGATAATAAGCATTACGGGGACCATATATAATGTCGATCACGTTGTGTTGAACAAAGTTTCTCTAGTGCTTATTTGGACGCAAATATTTTTGAATATTAAGAACCAATAAATCATGTGTAACTTATTACTTCTATGAAAATTATTTGTGATAACAATTTTCTTACTGCTTCTAAAACAGTGATTCATATTTTTATTTATAATTAATAAACATCAAAAACAATGAACGTCTTCGTACATATATTTAAATGAAATATCCTACATTAACTCGACTAAAGTAGTTTAACTAATGATTTAGTATATTAAAAGGAAAGTGCATAATAAAGTGTTTACAAATCTCTAAACTCACTCTAAATAATATAACAAAAATCAAGACATTTATTTATCTTCAGCAAAAATCAATGCATGAAACGGACAAAATACAATTTTACAAAGCTTTTTATTTAATTTATTTATATATAGCTAATAGAGCTTATTGAGAAAAAACCTTGCAAAGTACTGTTGTAATTCATATTGCTCAGTTTTAATTTTCTACACAATTAGCACTAAAGTTATAATTCTTATTTATCTGAGTCAAATAGCGATACTTCTATCAGGCAGACAATAATTATTATCCTGTAGATTAACTTATAGAACTAAATGGAAAATCAGTTATTTTAAAATATTTCTTTTTTAAAGAAAGTTAGGTTAAATTGATATTTACAGAGGAAATTTTTATTCTTGTATGTTGAAAAATACCTTAAATGTGTTTTAAGTTTTTAAAACCATCATTCTAGAATGTTTAATACATTATGGATTAATTTTTTTATATCTTGAATAAATTTAATTAAATCTAATAATAACAATTAAAACAAAAAAATATTTTTTCTGACTAGACTGAATATTTTAATCGACTTGAAGTTGTTTGAAACTTCCTTCCAAACCAATCCCTAATTCCTCATTCATCTCATTTAGCAGTGGACAATTCTTTTCGTCAATTTCAATATGCATCTCGTCCAATGACAGAATCTGATCACGTGTATTGATTAATTTTTCTTTTAACTTTTCTAACATTTCCGACGTTGGAGTCACACCACCATATTCTTTTGGAAGTAATTTTGGATCCATTACTTTATGAAAATCATCCAATGTCTTGTGCAGCTATGAAACAATATATTCATATTAAAAACCTTATATATTTATGCTTTACTTAACATGATGTAATTTTTATTTAAATTTCTTTGTAACCGAATTTATAATATGATCTACATAAAGAACTTAATTTAAAATTTTAAACAAGAATTTTTCAAATTAAGGTGACAATTTGATATAATAATTTTAAGTGCATAGGGCAGATCTTTTTATATTCACACATGGTGGAACATGCCTAAGTCGTGCCATCTATTAATATAAAGATTAACTATCAGCAAGGAGAGAATATAGTTTCTACGTCATAAAGTGCCAATAAAGTGCCGCCAATGTAATATAAACACTTCTGAAATCAAATTTTATCACTCTATTTTTTGACATGCTAATAGTGTAATAGCTTTTTAACTAATAGAAGAAAAAGAATAAATTAAGCACTGGCATCTACCCATTAATAAACTTAAAAGCTTAAAAAAATATAAAGAATACTGTAATTGAGATGACATAAAATATATATATGAAGCGTTTTAAGGAGTATGACTTACAATTTCTTACACTTAGTTACATTTCTTTTTGGTTCTAACGATTTTGAGTTTTGAAATTGATAATATGAGAGTTTTCGATTGTTATTATATTCTAATCATTCGAGTTATCGTAATTTCTCTCTTATTTTGTATTTACCCCAAAAATATCATTTCAAGTGTTTTCTAACATTTCAACTGTTTTCTAATTGTTAGCACATTTTCCATAACATTAACATCAAACCAAAAATAAAAATCAAAACCGAAAAATTAACATCTTGGATGTTACTTTAGTTAATAATGTGAATCTATATTCAGAATTTAGATTTGGTTTCTTTTTGTAACAAGAATTATTTTTTTTGTAAAACAATAAAATTAATATTTTTTGGAGTAAAATTTAATACCGCAGATGCAGGTTACTTTGCAAAAGCCGGGGTAACGTTGCACGTTGCGGTGTCTAGGTTGTGGCGCCCTTTGGCAGCACGACCAGTAACTAAAACTGATCAATGGCGCCGGGATTACTTCAACAGTATGGGTGACCCTTGTAGTAACTAATTGTCTATGATTATAACCTCTCTATCATGTGATAATATGCCCACGTGTTAGCAAAACAGAAATGTGTTGAATTTTATAGCTTAGAACTTTAATACGTCCAAGTGCTTTCTCCAGTTTTGAAAGGTAAGTAATGGCATTTATTCAAAGCTTATATTATCAGTTTGAAGAACGGAAATATGTAACTTGATAGTTGTATAAAGTTTTTCACAAATTTAAAAGTTTCTTTTTCGACGTTTTTGGTGGAGTTTTAGGTTACTTTTCTAACATTTACTTCTGATTTTTACCTTTTCACCTTCTTAAAATTTATTTTGAAAGCTTAAAGCAAGACAAGATGTGACAGTAGTTTCCAGTTGCAGGTATTTCATCATTCCTTTAAACTGACCAAGTTTTTAGGACTGAATTTTAGTGCTGCTCTAACCGGTGGACGAGCAATTTTGCAGAAGTTTGATAGAATTTTTGTTTACTCACTAATCTACTTATCTACCCAATCCTAAGTGCCTAATCCCTAGTGCTCACCCAATCCTAAGTGCTGAAAGAAAATTGAAATTAAGGACTATTTCATTCATCACACTTATTACAGACGCCGAACAAGTATAAGCAGAAAGTTGGCTCAAGAAAATTTCACAGTGGAGCAACTGGATGATTGTTTGGTGCCTGTAAAATCCAAACCCTTGTCTCAAAAAGAAGCTGTTCAAAAGTTTGGAATCAGTGGAAGAACCATCAATTGAAAATTGAAGGGTTTACATCTTCAGAAACCAGGTAAACGTATAATATTTTCTGATGAGGAAGAAAGTGGATTTGTCAAGTGCGCCATCCAAATGAGTGGTTTTGAATTTCCATTGAAGATCTTTGCAGCATTATTAAAGATTACCTAATAAAGATAGGTAGAAAAGTTCGTTGCTTCAAAGACAGACAATAGACCTGAAAAGAGCTTTACTTCTCTTTTCATGAAACGTCAAAAACAAATCGTGCAGACCCTAATGTTTCTGCACAATTGTGTGGCCAACATAAAAATGCTCGGGCGTCGTTAAATGAAGAAGTTCTGACAGAGTACAGTGGTAATCTCACAGAAACTTTAGAAAATGTTCCGCAAACATCTTCAACTATGACGAGTCAAACCTTACGGATGACCAAGGCCCAAAAAAATTAATTGTAAACGAGGCACTAAGTACCCAGTAACCATTCGGAACATCTCAAAATGTAGCATTTCCATTATGATGGCAATTAATGCAGCGGGTGACATTCTTCCTCCGTTTGTAGTGTACAAAGCAAATAATATCTAGGATAGTTGGTGTAAAGGCTGACCCGCAGGAGCACGGTTTACGAGTACAATTAGTGGCTTATTCGATGGTTTGGCATTTGAAGAGTGGGTTATCGCCGCATGTTATCGCATTTTAAGAAGACAAAAGTAAAAATTTTAATTGGAGAAATCTTTCGTCACATATATCGGTTACTGTTATTCAAGCTTGCGATGAAAATACAATAAGGTTCGTCTGTTTACCACCAAATAGCACTTATGTTACCCAACCACTCGATGTAGCATTTTTAAGCTACATCGCCTGGAAAATTGCCTGGAAGAGAATTTTAGAGGAATACAAAGAATCTCCCTTTGGAAGAAATAAGACTTTTTCTGACAAACAACATTTCCCCGTCTTGCTGAAAAAGCTAATGGCTCTAGCCGAATAGAGCTTCGAACCAGCTGCCTGGTTTTCGAAGATGTGGCATTTACCCGGCCAGTCTTGATGAACTTTTAAAAGGCTTTTAGTTACGAAAATCCGACGACACGGAATCCGTTGAAAACAATTTCAAGCAGTTTTTAGAGCAAAAAACCAAAACAGTTTTGGGGACTCGAACATCGATAACACGGAAAGAAAACTTCCTGTCGCGCCTGGTAAAAGTGTCAGCGTTGAAGATCTAATTGCAAGTCCACCTGAAACACAGATTTCCAAGAAGAAAGTGAACACGTCGAAAAGAAACAGAATGATATTTTAGATGAGATGTTAAATGACGATTTTCCTTGGCATGACTCTATGAGTTCTGCTCCAGAGAGCTTCAGCGACAGGGAAGATGATCTCAACGATGGATCAGTCAACGCATCGATGGACAATTCTTCAAAACCAGTTAACACGGAAGTTGATGAATATATTATTTTCATTTATGAAGTTGATGTGTTTCCAGGTATCATCATCGAGGTGAAAACGAAACAGGTTCAATCATTCGAGCGATGAAAAAAACAAAAGGAGCCTGGAAATAGCCAGAAGGAAAACAAGATTAACTGTTTTATGAGTGGAGTGATGTGAAGTGTCACATAAACGAGACAAAGAAAATTAGTACAACTCGTGCAATGTTCAGTTTCCTCGAACCATGGGTGGCTCTAGGGACCATGAAAGAGGAGGGGGTATCCTAAACAGCTATGTTTTATTGATACTATCTTTAGCATAAATCAATGCTTAGCATTGAATTTTCGGTGCAAAGTAACCTGAGCCTACGGTATAATAAAAAAAATTACACCCAATAATGGCTTTCGTCATTTACAAATTGTATAAGCTTTGAAAGAAAGACATTATTATTCCCGCAACACGTGTCAGTAATTATGCATAAAATAAATTGGAATCTTTTATTTCAACTTCTTAAGGAACTCCAAGAACTAGACGGTTCCACGGGAATTTAAATATAATTATTTCATTTTTATTGTTTACCTATATATAGGTTTTTAACAAGTAATGTAAATAATTTACCATTATTCTACTTTTCAATTTTTCGCTCAGTAGTTTCATTCCAAACTCTATCAATTTCACAGCGCTGGGTGAAATATTCAAGAAGTGATTCAGTTTATGTCTCATAGGCGTCGAATTCTAGAATATCAACAGAAAACTTACAAATTTATTGTGTAACAAAAGAGAAAGTTCAAAGTAGTTTCAAAACAAAATTTCAAAATTGATTTTCTCTTATATACAAGCAATAATATAATCGAATACAATTTTATATTTCTTTCTTATTGTCTTTAGTAAATTTTTGGATTAAATATTATCAACACATTTTTTGATAGAATACTATAAACGCAAATAATATATAAGCAATACTTTAGTGAGTTTAAATGTATATCTGCAAGAGCGGATTTTGAAGGAGAGGTACATCAAAATCCAAAAAGCCGTTTTCCCTATCTCGTTAAGTTTTTGTACTGGTTGGAAATGTATTATCAGCATTTATGTGTTGTAATGTTGTATAAAAATAGATTAAACACAATGATTATTTTTCGTTTTATTTGTAATTTACCTGAATACAACGTAGAATATTCCTAATGTCCGTTAATGACCATAACGATACATGAGCCATCTGAAATCCTTCCTCATCATTTACATAAGTATAACCATTGATTTGATTTAGTTCATCGTCCATCAATGCTTCCGTAACTAAACTATGTACCCTTGCCATATGCGCAGCACTAAATCGATGCGGATCAAATTTTGCAGCCACTGTGAAAATTACAAGTTTTCCTTCATTACGATCAATAAGCGGAACAATGTAACCAGCATCGATGATCTCTTTCAATTCTGGATCATTGTAATCCAGATTACGGAACCATTTTGGGTACAATTGCCGTATGATCAAATATCGCTCGAGCATTTCGCATGCTTGTGGTACACTGAATTTCTTTGTACGAAGGAAACGCAATAGAAATGGTGCGTCTAAAATATAAATTAAAAATCGTTCAAAGTTAAAATTTATTACATGTTTCAATACACCGGCTATTCTAAACATATATACATGCTGCCTCTGAATGATCAGTTAAAAAATCTCATTTCTGGCTTTAAATTTGTAAATAATGAAAAAAACTAAATTCAGATTCGTCGTCATTCGGCCCACATGCCATAAGCTGTCAAATTAAGGCCCAGTCTCACCACCAGTAAAATTAAATTGCTTCAAGAGGTGAAAATTAGATTAATAACCTTCAAGTCGTGTTATAAATGTTTAAAAGTAGTTTGGTTTTGAGAAAAGAACTGTACAGTCAGTTTGGCCTTGAGCTGTACGCTATTTTTCTTGGTACTCTGAACAGCCAAGTTGAGATTTTCAAATTGTGAGATTCCTATTTTTCACCCCGATAACAATAAAGTAGGATCTTTTATGTGCAAAATATTGTTTAGTCTTGGATTAAGGTCACTCCTAACGGTCCTCTTCAAATCAATTGTCGATCGTCAGTAAATAATGCAAAGTAAATATGATAAATTGTCTGATTTCAGGTAAGTTCTCCAGTTAAAAATATGAGTCATTTATAATAAGAATGAGAAATAATAAGAAATATTGTCATGAAAATTAATGATAGTTGGTTTGTTCATATCACGATGAATCAAAGCTTCTTGGAGATTTGATTAGTTAGTAATTGGAGCTGTAACTGTCATCTGTAATAGATTTTTCGGTCATTTTCAAGAATTTCTTTTAAATATTGAGTAGTGGAGATACGAAATATTTTAGTCTAAGACGTAAGTTGTCAATTTTCAGTATAATTCGAACGTAGCTGATAAAGAGCGAAGCTCCGAAACAAACAGTTCGTCGTAACTTAGTTTACATAACATAAAACATAGCAATAACAAAAACAATAAAAATACAAGTTTACATAAATAAAAAAGATATGTAGGTGTGACGAGGCTGCTACTGTAGCAGCTTGGCTGATTGATTAATAACATATTTTTGTTGAACGAATCCTCATTTTAACACTAAATAATTTGCCAAAAATGTATGGTTTTGGACGATGCAATACTGTACGATACGATAGAATACCGATACAATAAATATTCTAGATTCGAGAATTGATCAAAATCTTACCGGTACGACATTTCTTGATATTAGGATGTTTTTCAACCCATTCACGCATTTGATTCAACGATTGTTGTCGAATATTATTATCTTCCCTGAGTTCTTCGAGTGCTATTTTCTGAACATCGACAGGCAATTGACAAACATACTCTTGTACAGTGCTGTCTTGACCTCCTAAACCCATTTTCTAAAACAATTTACATTAAAAATTACCCATATGTATCTGGCATGTTTTCAGAATAATAATTAAATAATTCTTTTATAGAGCGTTGAAATATTACCAAGGAAAAAATCCAGTAAATGAAATCTCCGGTCTTTATGAAAGAAAAGGCCGGTCTTTATCCGCACACTTGTAACTCTGGGGGTAATGAGCTCTTGGGCATCAAGTTTCGGGCTAATAGAATATTGTGCTGTTTGAACGATAATTTATTAGACTACATAAAGTAACAATAATTATAGTGATTCAAATTATAATATCGGGCTCATTTTAAATTGATCCCCCTGTATTTTCTAACTTATCGCATAGCTCATTTATTCGGCTTTCAAACTGCAATAGGATTCCCATTCCCTATACCAAAATCTATTAAGTTTTACGTTATTTAAGTATTTTCGAGTTAATTAACGGATTTCCCCCTTTTAAGATTTGCTGTATATAATTCGTATAATATATTACAATATAATATTTAAGTTTAGTATTAAAGAATGTGACATCAGTTATTATAGCATTTATATACAGTATAATTATACTCTGATCACAAATAGTGATCAGAGTATAATTAATATAATATAAACCAGTATCACATAGCCAAAAACAGCAAAGACATCCTACTAGCCATACTATTAAACAGGTGTCTGATTTTCATTTTAAGACATCCTTTTGATATGTTAAACAAGCCAATGCTAGAAATGGAGCTTTTTCTAATGAATTAATATGGTTTTTATAATATGGATTCCATATGCAGCTTGAAAATTCCAAGATAGAACTTACTTAGTAAGATAGATCTTACTAAGAAAAGTTGAAAAATGAGAACCCGTCCTAAAATGGGAAGGTCATATAAATTTGACTGCAAAAAAACTTTCAACCAACATTTTCCTAATGAGAATTCTTGCCCAGTGCTTATCATCGGAGTCACTGTAAACTTGCTATTACGCTTTGTGTCAGTTTATAATGAGCTACGCAATTCTCACCTGTGGGGAAGCATCACAAGGAAAACGCTGTTTTAGTCTCCCAAGAAGTGCCGTAAGAATCATAGGAAGTCTGAAATATAGAGATGAATGTATAGAGATGATGTCAACAAACCTTTAAAGACTATTAGATTTTGACATTTACGTCTCTTCACATAAGAGTATCTCCTTTATGCTCGTAAAAACTTTAAAACACTACAGAGTGAGTGATATCCATGATCATGATACGCGTCATAAGCATAATATTCTTCTCAGTTATCACCACCTAACAAAAACATTGAAAGGAGCAACTTCAATGATAACTAGAATTTACAACAAAATGCCATATGAGATCAGAGGTCTGGCACGGTCTGGTACCAGACCTCTGAGTAGGATGCCAGAGGTCTGGTAGGATTTCAAGATAAAAATCATAAAGTGGTTAAAATCTAAAGCATTCTATTCAGCCACTAGTGTTTTACACCATCCGTCAAGACAGGACTACGATTCAAGAACCGAAGTCTAAATAATTTCTAAGATATACGATTGTAATTAGGCTTAAGGAATTGTTGTAAAAGAAAAAAATAGTTTTTTCAAAAAATGGGAGAAATATGTTACAAAGTTACTTGAGTCTCCAAATCGTGTAATAAATAATCATGTAAGTTAACAGTACCCCGGGCCTGAGCTGCCTGTTGTTCGTTTAAGCCGACTTCGCCCGCTACTGCCAAGAGTGGGAATATTGCAACGCTGTATGGGGTATTAATGGTCGTGCACTTATTAGATTTAGTTAGTCCCTGATTTGTGAACGCGAAGCAAGACAGCCAGCAGCAGCAACATTCCGCGACAGCAGCAGCAAAACTAGAACAACAGCCATCGACATTGGTAAGCAATTACACATGTAGCTCTTTCCAAACCTAAAGAGCCGCGAATTGCGCAGATGAAAGAGAGATAGAGAAACCTATAAAGAAGGTAAGACAACACACGAAAGTGTCTGTTGAAAGCATATTAGCATAAAGGTACATTCACGCGTTGCCCCTGTTGGCTAAAATGGAACAAACTGATTTTTAATAGTATTTCATTGTATGTAAATGTCATCCACATATAAATAAAAATAAAGTTATTTTATAAGTACGACACATAAAATGAAAAATGCTATAATCGGTTTGGAAATTGTGAAAGTATCAAACACATGTTCAGGCAAATCAAGAGAGAATGATGATTACTATTCCAGCAAAAAGAACCGAAGAAGATATTACCATGATATTATCCGGTGAATGATATTTTATTATCTGCGTCGCAATTCTTGAGAAAGTCGGGCATGTGTTAATAACTTCAATTAAATTTTCTTTTGATATTTAATTAAATTTAGATATCAAATTTGAAAGTTTTTGACTAAAAATAATTCGCCGTTTAGATTTTACCAACTTATTGGAATGTCTTGAGTTATTGCAGCCTCCAATCACCTCATATGCATAATCATACAATGTAAAGTAAAACAAAGGGACGATTTATTTAATTCTACACATTCGAACTCAATATTCAATTGTTAATGTATGTATGATAAAAACCGTAAATTACTCTTAATTATTAATGAGATCAATTAATCATCTCGAAAACTACATATTGCATGTATAAAGACCCAATAGTTTAAAAAACCAAGGGTAGATTGACTATTTCTAGCTTAGTTGGTAGCCGTCATCAGTACACTCTGTTTAAATGGGATCATTGTCTATCGAATCTGCGTACTATACCACATGGGATGTTTAAACTAAATTGAAAATTTTCTATATAATGTACATAATAAACTACTACTGAGTTCTAAGAGCATCGATATTACTTAAACGAAAAGACAACTTAAGTGAGATGAACCATTATAAGGTGTTAACCCATCTCATCAAATAAGATATTGAAATGAGTTATTATAAGTCATCTAAGTCAAATAAGTCATCTCATCAAATAAGATATTTTTAACAATCAAAGTCGGTTTTTATTAAACCCTCCTGTTTCATCTCTAGTATTACTAGAGATCAGGGGCATAGCTACCGCTGTAGTAGGTGTATCAATGATAGAGCCCCCCCCCCTCCCCCCCCCGAGCTACAGGTGTTCCAACATATGTACGCAAAAATTTGTATAATGTTATCTACATTGTCTTATTCATAAGAGACCTAAGAATGAATAATGAAACATTCCACGAAAGCTCTACATTACTCCGTCTGAACTCTGAAAGCCAGCTTGCCGACCATTGCGTCAGTTCTCAACGATCTCGATAGGTGGCAGCTACGTCGCTTGAGTTCTCAAATACTTTATAGTCTGTGGAAACAAGGACAATTGATGTATCTGCCGGGGGAAGTCCCGTTCTTTGTTTGCGTGAATAAGTGCTGTAAACAATCTTTACTTGTTTTTTTAAATTTTTTCAGTTCAATCTGTACACGCAATTGATTACGTTGTCACGTTGTGATTATTTGTACAGTGAATTGTCAAAAATATGAGCGAAAGAAAGAAAGCTTACCCCAATGGCGCTTTTAAAAGAAAAATGAAACAGAAGAAAGAAGATATATCTAAAAATTTGCCAAAAATTTTGTGATTTTTGTAGCATTCACTTTTGTAGCACAAAGTGACTGATTTGGATTGTAATGGTAAGTAGGAATCTACATGTACCTTATTTGAAATCTATATAGTCCCTATAATTAAACTGTAATGGGGCCGTGTTTGTAGATGAAATTTTTTTGTTTCTTTGTCACCAGCTCTTACTAATTGTTATCTATATTTATACTAAAGTCTAAACAATAATTGTAATTTTACTAAACAAATTCATAATAATAATGATACACTTATGTACCTATTGGCTATATTTTATCATTATGTTATATTGTAGATTCTCTTGGAGTATGTGAATCCAGAGTGTCTAATTCTCCAAGTACAATAGAATTTGAAGAATCCAGTACTTTTATTTGTTCTATTTCTGAATACATAAACTTGGTTTTATATACATGTACTTATATAAAGTTAACTACAAGATTATTAAAATAGAAATGTTTTATATAAAGTTACTTTAAGACGTAATAACGTAATGATGACAATTAGATGAGTTAGTCCAATTTCAGGTACCTGTTGATGACATGTGTAATCACAAATAGCTTAAAAAGCTAGGCTAGAGCAGATTCGTATTTCAAGTATTAGGGTAACTATCATCGGTACTCCCTTTTAGTAGTCATTCAAAGTCTTTTACCTAATAACTACACCACGGCCGTATATTTAAGCCATTTGAAAATTTGTTATAAACGTTGCATGTCGTCTATTTACAAACTTCTTTAACAAGTAGGTGAAACGAAACTAACCGACAAATCAGTAGGTGTCTCTTCCTTTCAACAACAATTTAGGTTTAATACATTAACATCTTGTATCGTTCGATATATATATATATATATATATATATATATATATCTCTCGATTTTTTTAATGCATACGTATGTACTGTTGTTTTTGACACTTTCAAATATATTTTTTTATGCGAGTGTTTTTGTTTATTTTCTAAAAAAGGCCTCCCAAGAAATTTTTATTGAGGGTCCAGTCAGGGCTAGCTACTCCACTGCTATGACTGTAGACGAAACAGCAACTTAATTGAGATGAACTATTATAAGTTGGTGACCTATCTCGTCTAATGTGATATAAAGAACTTTTAACAATCAAAGTCGCTGTTTATTAATCCCTCCTGATTCATTTCTAGTATTACTAGATTTGAATACTAGAGATTAATCAGGAGGAGTTAATAAAAAGCGACTTTGATTGTTACAAAATTTTTACATCTGATTGCAATTATGATAATGTTGATCATCAGAATAAGGAAATTCAGGCTAGATAACCATTTCGCGCATTATTATAAGTAGCGCATTTGTACTCTCTTTAACAGGTGCAATATACCCCCAAGTTTATGAGGCTAATAGTAATCTGATGAAAATTATTTTATAAATGCCATTGCAGGAAATTAATTTACAAATTTTTGAGAAACGCTTTTTATAAGTACATCCATTCGAAATTTGCTTTTCATTACACTATTTTCCTTGCGTTTATTAATTTTTATGGCTTTATATTAAATTGGTGTTTATATTTCCGGATGATTATTACTAAAATATAATCAACGATTATAGTTTGAATATATTGAATGCGAGGGTCATTAATAAGAGGTTGGAAGAGAAAGTTAAGAAAAAGGGAATTCTGTCAGATATGCCAAGTGGGCTCATCAGAGGAAAAGGTACGGCGGATAACATTATATACTGAATTACATTATGAACAGAGAAAGTTCGAAAAAATTTCACACAAGAAGTTAAATCTCCTTTTATGGATCCTAAAGCTGCGTTTGGCAGAATAGTCTGGGAGAAATTGTGGGAGAGAATGGAGAATGTGGAGATTTAGATAGGGATGATTGGTATGAAAAAAGATTTGGGGAGTCTGTAAATACGAGGAAGAAGATAATAAAAGTGTGTGTGAATAACATAATGATGTATGGAGCAGAGGTTTGGGCTGTGGAAAAAAGGGATATGACTGAGAGAGTGCAAGTGGGATGTCTGAAAGGGATGTTGGATTTAGATAGATATATACCAAACGATATAGTGCTGCAGGAATTTGCAAAATATAAATGCTGGATAAGTAGAGTGAAAAAGTTTTGAGGTGAAAGTATAGAATGATGGAGGGAGTAAGTTAGTTAAGGAAGTATGCATTGAAGGAATGATTAGTGGAGGAAGAAAGGCAAGTGAATGAATGGAATAATAGTAGAATGAATGTAAATAGGACGGTGGGATGGAGATGGTTTGGGAAGATGGTTTGAGAAGATGATGGATGGGAATGAAGAAGTGAATGAGGTTACGGCAAGGATGAGGAATGTATAAAGGCAAGAGATGGAGATAAGGATATGTGATAGTAGGTATAACAGTAAATATAGAGGGATCGGGACGAGGAAGGAATGGCCAGATATTTAGTATCGTGTCTAAGTATGGGGGATAAAAGTATGATTGAAAGGTTCAGATGTGGGAATGAGGAGTGTGGTTATAGGTATTGGATAAAGAAATTATGCGAAGGATTAGAAAGGAAGCATATAAAAAAAGATAATAGGGATGAAGAAAGGGGGAAAAGATTAGCCGTCCCTTCTCCCTTCTCACTTCAAGAATGAAAATTAATTATTATTCATATTATGTTTATATTATGTGTATTATGTTTACATTTTATGGGATATTGTACACGAATTGATGCCAATAAAGGTTTATTTATTTATTTATGTATTTATTTATTTATTACTAAGGAAAATAGAAATAAATCTCAAAACATGAATCCTATATCTTTCTTATACCTATACGGACGTCGTGCGTATATGATATATGAAAGATAAAAGTATTAAACACAATAATTACAAAAAAATACTTATTGAATAGTATTTACAGCCTTTCAATAACTATTAACTAAATTACTATATATTAAATTTCTAAAGGCACTAATATAGCTATTAATTCATAAGAATAGGGAACGTGAGTAGATCACAAGAATCTTTTACCGGTAAAATTTATAGATAAATACACAGCAGATATAGCAGTGTCCCAATAGTGCGTCCAAGTCCAATTGCTCCTGCATCATATTATATGGAGAAAAGTTTCCAAAGCAGAAGTGTCTAGGGCTTTAAGGCTTTAAGCTACGTATAAAATATTTCGCATGTTATTCAAAATTGTATACAGGCTGAACCAAAACGCGTAGTAGGGTATTTTTCAATTTCTTTAAATGGAACAACCTATATTTTA
>WYDF02252682.1:0-20432 GCA_009867245.2 Adranes taylori
TTTGGTCACCTGTCTACAACAATTTTATACATTAGATATTACGGGGCCAATACAACGATATTCAAAAAAGTAACTTTGTAATAGCTTGAATTTTTCTTTGTAACACATTATATTTATATTGAAACATTAACACTTCTTCATCTTTATTAATAATACTCAACTTTGGCATTGTCATTAACATCTGTCTTAATTTCTACTGGTGCTCTCCTCAGAGTGTCTACATGTTGCATCTGACCGATATTTAATACTAACATCAAAATCAATTTTATTACACCATAATTTGCGGATTTTTAGTGCTATTAGCTTGCAAATAAATTAGAGCCTGACAATCAGTTATTATCGTAAAAATTAATCAAAATTGAACGTAATCTACTAACTGCCCATACTATTGCAAGCAATGCTTAGTTGCTAGAGTGATATTTTGATTCAATTTCATTTGTACGTCTACTTACTGAATAAATAGGATGTATAGATAGTACCTTCTGGGCCTTTCTGTGATACCTTTTGCAGCTATACATTTTCAACTCGCGTTTGCATGAAGCTCTGTCTACGCTGCCGGCTTGAATATCTGCAATGTTGGCTGTTGCGATAATAAGGTCTTGATTTCATCAAAATCTTGTTATTGCACATTAGTCCCAAATAATGTGCTATTTTTCTTTAGTTGATCGTATAAAAGCATCACTTTCTCTGCAAATTTATGAACAAATCGTCGAAAATAAGCCGCCAACCCGTGGAACGTGCTACTCATAAGTTCAAACGTGTCATTTCGCCTGTCTCGTCCGGTATAATGAAGGCCGTTTTTGCTCTGAATTCTTCGTTGAGTGGAACTTGTAAATATGCATATGCTAAATCTAATACAATATATACAGTACTATTTGTAAGCAGAGCCAAATGGTCGTCTAAATTTGGTAATGCAAAATTCATTCAAACCAGATGTAAGTAGTGTCCTTGACATACTGGTACGATCCAGCAAGAGTGTCCTTGACATTATTGCACTATTTCTATTATCGTTGTATCCTCTACTTCACTAGCTCTGTACGATTTATCCTGAACTGGTTGACGATTTCTAACTTCTTTAATTTCCATTTCGATTTCCATCAGATTTCACAAATATACAAATTTCCATCAGATTTGTATATTTTCTTCAGATTTGTATACTTTCTTGTGCTAATATTCTTTACAATAGAACTTCTATATTCGTTCAAAATGCATAATAAAGCGCTTGATGCGTTAGCGCCCACATTGACATATGTACGATTTATTTCGGCAACCTCTGTTTCCAATTTCTTCCTGCTTTCTAGTTCAGAAATTTCACCTTTCCATAACTTATCCCCTTTTCTTATTGTTTGTTTTGTGTTATCTAGACTTAATATTGGTAAATGTATATTTTTCTCTCGCACTTCATATAGTTAATTGCGTAGTTTCGAATTTTTATAGTAGTTAAAGCTATGCATGTGGTAGACGCATTGTAATATATTTCCATGCTCGCGATAGAGTTTTCATTTCTATATCCAAATAATAGCTTATCAGCCATTTGATCGTATGCAATATGTGGCAGTTCTGTAACTGATCTCCCAACTAATGTGTGTAACTTGTGTATCGTCTGGAACCACCAGTAATTTAACATTATTAACTTTTACTCCGTTTACCTTTATGTTTGCATGTACTTTGCCAGGTGACGTCACTACAAAGCCTGCTGGGCCAAAACCTTTTAGTTCCATAGGTTGTACATCATATTTAAAACCGTATTTCAACATTGACATTTCTTACATTTAAATTCTCTTTTAGGTTATGTACAATCTTTAGCAATATATCCATATAAATTGCAATTGTAGCATTTATATTTTCCGAGCAGGTCTTGTCTCACGATTTCGTGACAATCGACCTGACTAGGAATTTGTTGTAACGCTTGTTAATTTTTCGCCTTTTCTATTGATTTCTCGTTTCTACTTTTTTTTTATTCTAACTTTCCTATTTATGTAAAGTGTGGAATATTCATTGGAATTTAGCTAAAAGGTCCAATCCATTAAATGAAGTAGCTATGTTGATATATCATTCTTCATTTAGGAAATATGAAATGAATGAATAGATAGATATATACGATATAACCTATGAATGTACACATTTATAGATACTTATATATTATAAAATAAAATATTATGTTCATTAACTACTTCGCTTGTTTAGAGTATTATTTATAAAGTTCCAAGATTAAATTATATAACTAAAAGTGCATGAAATAATTTGTCTTCCGAATTATGTTCTTTAGCAAACATTATAGAGCATATATCTTTCGACCACAGGCCTGTGACTATTTGTTCTTAAGTTCATTAAATCTTTACACAACAATCTTTACTGACTGATTATTTCATCCCTTCTTTGAGTTCAATTTACGATTCTTTGCCATTTATTTGTTACACTTGCATGTCCAGTAAATGTGCTTTTAAAACATTCTTGAAAATCTAGCCAATTTTGAATTTGACTTTTTAAAACTATATCAATCTTGCGCTGCATCTCGTAAGTGTGATTTCGCCCTTTCTAGAGCAAAAGCATCCGGCCAATTGTGTAACGTTGCATACTTAATATATTATCTAGCAATTCTTTCGCTTCTACGTCCAATGTTCCTTTAAACTCTCGTTAAGTCTGACATTACATGAAAGGTGTCCCACTGACTTGTATTTGGAATTCTGACGAAACATTTGATCTCGTCTTTTATTCTCAATCATTCTTTGGCATTCTGTGTTAATACGTTTCATAAACATACAGCGCAGTATATTATAACGATTCTTCTACTTGTCCCTCCAGTCTGCGCTCAATATACTGAAGGTTTAACTCTGGAAAGGGGTTTCTTCCTCTTCGTTTTGATCAACTATGATAATCGTTGAAAACTCTAATTACTTATCAAAAAATTCTAAAAAGATTAAAAAATCGAATCCATCCGGTCCAAACCAGGTCATGTTACGGCTGACTCTATACGCACTGCAGGAGGCGTACAAAGCCGTATCGATGTTTTTATTCTGGCTTCATTCCAGGTAATCCAAACGTAATATTCTCCCTCAAAAATTCACAGGATGTTCAGTTCTTTTTCTGTCTCCACAACTGGCCAGATTCACACCGGATCGATGGTAATGAATCTGCAACTCCTCTTAAATCTCCTCAAGATTGATGTATCTCACATCGATATCCCATAAAATCCTTAGAAGGTAGTTAGCTGATACTCAGGAGGCTGAAAAGTTTTTACGAGAAATTTTACTAACATGGCGGTACTAATTAATGCATTCACATTTTTCTTATTTTCAAGTTTTCTTCAAAATTCTTAATTGAGGTTGAAACTTACCCTCGTCAGGCCACCCTCCACTAAATTTCTAATGAATTAACACTGATTTCATTTATATTTCAAGATTTATTTATATTTGACTACCAATATGGCGTAGTAAACCTTTTGGCTAATGCATTTGAGAACCGTAAGATGTGGTCGTTAGTAATTTTTTCTTTATATACTGTCCGGTGTTAAAACTCGATCAATCAATTTCCCAGGCACATGTGTGACGTCATCAGTCCTAAGTTCAAATTATTAAACTTTCCTAGACTTGATTAAGGAGCTATTTACTATTATCCTTCTCTTAAATAATTTCCCTTTATAGTGAGTATTGTTTTCACTTTTCATTCTTAATTTTTTTGTAACTTTTTATTTGCTTTTATTGAAAATTAAATTTATAACTCTTATGACATCATAAATACCAGCTGCATTTAATGATTTTCATTCTTGTAATGAATGGGATTGTATTTGGATATCCAATCCCACTTGCTTATTGTCGTTACTAAATAGTCACGCAATAATGGTATTTTTTGTTAGTGTCCGTTCTCAATCTATGTTGTTTTGTGACTATTGACAGACTAGTGAATGATTGATCCTAACCTAATTCATAAAAATAAACATTCGTTGCTAAATATCATAAATACTTTATGGGCTTAACAACAGCGTACCGTACTTTTAAATAATTTCCCAATTCTTTTTAATGAACTGTCAAGAGTTTTACCGTTGTCATTATAAAGCCAATGAGTTACAAATTTATGATAGTTCCTGAAGGAGCCTTCCAAATAATGGACCGTAATTTGAAATCAGTATTCTTTCTTGACCTAAACGTATTCCTATTACGGATTTACTGTTTTCTTATCATTTTAGGGTGAGTCCTGAATAATTTTCATAACTATACTCAACGCATATCTTATCTCGTATTTGTTTTATTCAATATGTAAAATCAAGCGTTATAATATTTAGGGAGACTCGTTTTTCTGTGTCAAGGAAACACAACAATTATCTGGCCCACGAGAGGACATGACTCTCATTTCGCACAAAAACGGCATCGTGGAGTGGCGATACAAACGAAGATAAGAGCAAAAAAACAAGCACACGCACTGCAATAGAACACCGCATAGTAGGGAGGAGAGAAATGCTACAATGAGCGATGCTACCAGCGATAAGAGCGAAGAAATCATACTTACTTGTTTCCGTCGCTCTTCTTGCTGATCGTTTCGTTGAAAATGGATATTGAATTTCTTATTAGTGAAGTGTTTCGAAAAGCGTTGTGGGACTAAAAGGACCGACACCACAACAGATTTATTTTAGACAAAAAAATGTGGACTGAAGTTGCCAGTGAAATTTAAATTATATACCAAATTACATTATTAAATTTACTTAATTAAATAATTATTAAATTTACCTAATTAAATAATGATTAAATTTACCTAATTTTTAAATTATATACCTAATTATATTTATTAAATTTACGTAATTAAATAATTATTAAATTTACCTAATTATTAAAATTATTTTTATTCACTTTGTACACTTTCATTGAATTAAATTTTATTTTGATAAAGAAACATTTTAAATATTTCTTACAAATGCCGCATTACTTGTAGACCTACTGTTTTCTCTTGAATTTTCGCCGTCAAGGTCGCCTACACAACTGGGGAAAGATGGCATTGGCTCCATGTCTGAATCAAAGCCTTCCTTGTCAATTATTATATTGTGTAGGAGACAGGCGCACTTAATGATTTTATCGGCAAAATCTGGTTTTGTCTCAATTGGTTTCCATCAAATTCGAAACTGCATTTAAGATGCCAAATGCGCACTCAATCATGCGCGACTGTCTTGCTCTTGACAGTCGCATGTTGAAATATTCTTTTTCATTGTCTGTAATGTCTTAATTATAACTTTAATTAATTTAGATATATTTAATTAATATAATGCTTGTCATTTAAATTAAACACGTTTTATATTCGTCTATATTACAATAACTGATAAGAATGCTTTAACATTTAAAGAAATAAATACAGTTTTAACGTTTATTATTTAATTTCAAACAACGCGCATAAAAAGTTAAACCTATTATGTTTAATACATTACATTGTCTAAGCTCCTTCTGTTAAAAGGTTTTAGTAGGTTGCTCAGCAATTGATAAGCTATTCGTCTCCAATAGACGAACGGGGCCCGAATATTTGTTGACGGCAAAATCGAGTCTGCAGGAATATTGAGGCATTTCGTTTCCAATTTTTGAAAAAGTGTTGAAGCGCGAAAAGTTCCCCATCACTTTGTTTCACATTGCCCCCAACGAATTTGCAATTAGCTTCGGCAACCCCCTGAAGTACAATTGAAAAAAAAATATTTATAATTATTGTAAAAAATGTATCCACAATGCGCCGGGGCTTTGATTTGTATATGCTTTGCATCAATCGCGCCGATACAAAGTGGAAAATTCCATTTCCAATAAAACTGTGGACCGACATCTTGAAAATACTTTTCCGTGAGTACTTTCTTGTGGGCAGACAGCATAGCTAAAACTGTTTCAAAAATAGCAAAAAAAATAATTTACCTCAGTGTCAACTGTCAGTCTTTCATCAGGGTTCATAGGATTCTGATTGAAATTTGTCCACTTCTTCTACGTTCAATTTTGGCTAGGATGTTGTCAAATTTACTGATATTCATTCGAAAATTAGCATGGAATTTTTCGGAATGCTGACGTAGTTCACGATATAAATGATGAAACTCTCCATAAACATTCCGGGTAATCTTCTTTGAGCTTTGGTTGCGTTGCTTGAGATACCATAGTTTCAATAAAGAATTTTCCGTTAACAGGAAATTTATTGTGTGAAAAGAGGAAAAACACTTGGGCACAAGTAAACACATCAAAATACAGCAGAGAAATTGAATGTAGTTATCGTTACTGTCGCTCTGATCTCCGCTCTACTATGCGGTATATTCTCTTTGCTTTCTACTCTAGCTTCGCTTGTATAGCCGCTCCACTTTAAGATTTTCCATCCTCTTCAGTCTGGAGTTGGTATTCACCACTAACTATGCGGGTACCCTTATATACTTCACAGGTGGACATAAAAGTTTTAATCATTTACAAGCAACAAGAATATTTTACAAAACGCAATGAATAGAAGGTAAGGGACAGTACGTACGTACGTGCGCATTCTGAAGAACGAGATAATATGGGGACATATAATAAAATGTTTATTGCCAATTGCGCCATTTCACGCCTTTCAATCTGCGGAAAGAGTTACGAACTAATCTGGTTTAACACATAGGAGTATATGTTTCCGATTAAGATTATTCGGAAGTTTATAGTGATAGGCGTGCACAGTTCTATCATTCATCAATATTATTATTATTAAGAATCATAACGGAAGAAGCGTATTAGTGATAAGTGTGTCAGCTACGCTCGGGAGCGTGCACTATGACCACCGAGAGCTGAAAGGACCCGCTATTAACGGGCTTGATTAATAGTTTTATATGTTTGCATAGATATGTGTTTATCAAATTTATTTTTAAATTCATTTATTCCATTAATACACACTGGGAGTGCGTTTCAACAGTTCACCACACGGTTCGAAATGAAAGACTTTCTTGGATTCTTTGTACATCTTTCTGTCTGCAGCTTGATTCTGTTGAGTGTTCGAGCTCGACAGGTAAGTGTTCGAGATACGCTACGCGTGAAAATGTCAGATAGTTAGCACGAGTAGTGTCCTGAGGAATCTTATGTGTTCCGATAATGTCGCCACGGGATATTCTCTTTTCATTAATTGAATGTCCTTCTTCTAGTACGAATTCCACACTGATATAGAATGTCCAAAAATAGGCCTTACATACGTTTCAAATGGTAACAATATTTGTTGTATTAACATCAGAGAAGGATTTTTGGATTAGGTAATTTGTAGTGTTTTTTTTACTACTTTGTTATATGTTTCTTTCATTTCAGGTCGACCGAAATTATGATTCCTAGGTCACACTGCTCCATTACTGATTTTAGAGGTTGTCCATTTAGGTAGTATTGAACTTTTGGATTATTTTTTAGATCTTCCTGAAGTATTATGTTCTGCGTTACTGGATTACCATATAGTTTAGTATCATCTGCATACTGACTAATTTCACAATGAATGCTTTTTGACATGTCGCTAACGTACAGAACTAACGGCTTTTAGGAAATTCTCTATACATGTCAACAACTGATTCCATTAATTTTGTACAGCAATTGATTAAATGGTACCCGGTCGAAGACAGTCTCAAATTCGAGATAGATAACATCAGTTGCTATGTATGTTCTTGTCATGATCAGATGTCCATCTATCAGCAGCAAGCTATTTAGCAAGTACTATATGGTTTTTTGGATGGATTCATTCAGAATTGTGTACAATCCTCTGGCATTGCGATTATGTTCTGTCAGGTTTCTCCATGAGCTATCGATGAAACGGTTCATAGATATATAATCAGTTTTCTCATAGTTTGGATAATATATTTTCTTTGTAGGATTGTGCGACACTTGTGTATTAACAATTATTGATGCGTGGTCACTCTTTCCTATTAGGTTCTCAATGTATACTCCTGAAATTATTTCTTCACTGGTAGTCAGAAATAAGTGAAGTAGAGAGGGTGTGCATCCAGTTCTGTATCTAGTGTACTGGTTTATTATCTGAATTAGGGCGGTGTTGTTATAGAATTCCAAGAATATATCTGCACTTAGATTTGACTTGGTTAAGCAACCATTGTTCCAATCAATATCTGGTAGATTAAAGTCTCCAATTATTAACACGTTTTCGGACCGGGATACTACAGTCAGCATTTCACATGAGTCACATGATAAAATGAGTCGCTCTGCGTGGCTGTAGGTGATTCTTCAATTTCTCAGCATTTTCAAATGCTGCACCTAATTTGTAGTAGTGTTTCATTTCTGTTTTCTATTTTCTCACGAGAGAAATTCTTATGTTTTAAAATGTATTCTAAATGATTTTCCATGTATAATCAATTACAGATCTTCCCTCCGAATGTTATCTTTTAACTCAACTTCCGTTTCATTCCAAAATTGTGATTTAATTAAAAATAAAATAAAATTATATTTCTTATTGTATGAGTTAATCACTTTTGACATATATGAAGAAGAGTGTATGATAGGTTTCTAAAATATCTTTTTCACCTAACTTCTTTTATGTATTCTGCGCATCTGATACTTAAAATCATTAAACAATATTATAATTCCATGTTTCTTTAAAAAAATCATGCCCACTAGTCGAAAACAATTTGCAGAAACTTAATACATTCTGCTTTCCAGACACTTAAAATCAGGAAACAAAAAAATAGTTCCACTTTTCTGACACATATTTAAATAAATGATAGAACTAGTGTTATAACTTTATAACCTAACGTTATAAACTCCCTGATTAATGCCTGAAGTTCGATCTCGTCTTCTTCAATAGAGGTCCTATTATATTATAATAATGTTACTTTGCAATTAAATTAATGAGATGAGTGTGATCATGTAATCATAGGGCATACTTAGGGGCACCTACGATTCATCCAAAATCGTAACTGGCAAGGACTGCAATGAGAATGGAAAGCAGATTAAATGATGTGTGTACAGGTTTACAGAAATCTGCATTATTTCTAAAAATGGTCAGCGTAGGCAAAGACTATATATATATATAAAGACTATAGACTATATATATATATATATATATAGTATATAGTCTTTGGCGTAGGTTAAGGCTAAATGAAAACAATGAATAAAAACAGTAATTTTATTTTTTCGTATAACTATTGTACAGATAATAAATTAAATGGCTGTTATTAAAAAAAATAAAATAGATAAATCAGAAATTCGATATATTTAACTTTTGATTGATTAAATATTGTAAATGTGCTACAAAAATATTACATGTAAAAACTGTTGCAATATGCAGACTATTGGCAATATGCAGAGAATATTTTTTGGTTTTTTTCCTCAAGTTTTATAAATATTGAGTATTATCTATTTTTTTAAAAATGTGTTATTACCATAAATACAATCCTATTACAAATCCCCTCATAGTCCCATGCAATTATTCTAATATACTCACTTCACTGACCTTCCTCTACGGATTCCCGATTCCCACTATTTGTCAAACGCAGACCTTAGACCAAAAACAAAGTGTATAATTTTCTCTCCTTCCTGAATAATTAACCGCGTCGATATTGTCAGATCTTCCGTTAATATATACGGTGTTGGATGAGTGTTGGACAAAATGCTATTTTCCTTCAACGCTTTTACTCACTTTTTACTCACAAACATTCACTACAATCCATTTGCCATTCCGTATCAGATTACATCCCCAGAACAAAGCCAATAGTTTACAGATATCTTTTAATTCATTCTGTTTTCCTGATACTTAAAATTCTGATACTCTAAAGAAAATTGTAGTCCAAGCATTAGAAGGTGCTTTCCTTTATTTTTACAATGTAATATAGTCAGTTTTTGTGCTATGTTTTTTTTTTGTATGAATCGGACTGTGTGTAGGTACCCGTAAGTGCGCCATAAAATTACGTTAAATTATCACCACACTAATCTCGTTAATGTAATTGTAAACTAACATCATTGTGATATAATAGGACCTCTATTGGATAGGATGAAATAGAAATTGAGCAGAAATGACATGATTTTTTCACACTGAAAGCAAAGATGAAATGCTTACATTGGAATGCTTGCGTTTGTATACAGCGATCATTTTCAGTATAAAATTTTGATGAAACAATAATATTTATAATTAAATTATTAGTTTGGTACGTAAATTTTGAAAGCATGTTTTATCATTATGTGTAATTTTGTTTTATAGACAATAACCAATATCTTATGGGAACTTCGTGTTTCAGTGTCAAAGGAAGAAAACTAAGAGTGCATTAGTTTTATCTTTCATTAAAATACAATTAATTATGTATCTTCTCTCCCTGAATGTTATCTCTTCACTCCACTTCCCTTCCATAATAAAATTGTGTCATCGAGAATCATAATAGTGTTACAGAAAGCTGCATTATTTCTAAATTAGGGTGAAGCTTAAATAAAAACAATTAATATAAATAGTAATTATTACTATTCATTGTTTTCATTTAGGCTTAGCCCGAACTGAACGTTTTGACAAAGAATGCAGCTTTTCGTAGTGCACGCTTAGCGCTATAATCATACAATTGAACATCATACAATTGAACAGACATATGTGGGATTGATAGAAATGAAATCTATAAGGACTTCAGAACCATCTAAAACAAGGTTACATCTCAAATCAGATTGACAAAGTGCAAGTACGAGGAATCAATCCTAGAGAACAAGAATAAATTCTTTAACTACATTTCAAACACATTCAGTTCTAAAGTGAGGAAAATCACCTTGGCTAACTAGAATGAACCAATTTCGGATCCCCTATTAATTGCGAACCCGTTCCGGAGTGTTTTTACACAAGAAATCTACGGCCCATTTCCACAAATTCAACGACAAATAAACAGCATCTAAAACTCGAGCAGACGCCTCCGCCATAGTAGAAATTGGAGCCAATTATCCGGACGTCCTTCGGAATCCGGCCCTAGCCGCGTAAAAACAACTTTCAGTGAAGGTAACTGTTGTTCCTCAAGGGAACAGGTTATACATTGGCTTGTTATGTAGAACAAACGTCGTGAAGTTAAAAATTACGTCATGTCTTAAATTTTGTTTTCAGAATTAATTTCTGCTCATTTATATTTCATTCTCTGGAATAAAGATCCTATTACATCACAATAATGTAATTTACAATTAAATTAGCGAACTTAATGTGAGAACGTAATTTTATGGCGCACTTAGGGACACCTACCCATTAGGCTGATTAAAAAAAATCAAAGTTAAAATTTTTCATTACGGCACTGTTTCATATCATTCTAATAGCTAAACAAATAGAAACGTATTTTTTTGTTTTTGAAATAAATTAATTTTACTGGTCGCTACTATTGATCAAAGATTTGAAAATTGGCGCGCGGATGGGGCAATATGATAGACGCGTTTCAAATCAAACTTGTCACTGCATGCAACACGCTATGAGAAAAAATAAGGAAGAAAAGTTTGGAATGCCTTTTTTATATTACTCACGCCAACGCACTAGAAACGATTACTATCGAAGAAGACATACTGTTTCTACATGCACAGAGAGAAAAAGGATGCTTAGTGCAGATAGGCGGTATAGACAGAAAGCTTGAAAACAAAAAAAAATCTAAGAAGCTACGAGAGGACACAGTGTTAAAAAGCAGAAAAAGACGAGAATTGGAAGATATAAAACGTATCACTGAAAAGTGTGAGTTAATCTCCTCGTCTTCGATTTGGCCTGGTTCTTCAATACCAGGACCATCTACATCGACATCACATTCTCCAATGCCCAGATCATCTACATCGATATCACAACGAAAACGAAGTAAGAAACGAATAATCGATGACCGTTTGGCTGTAAGTCTTGCTGTTTCCAAGGTAAGTGAACCAATCTTCGAAAGATTTCAGAAACGTTGGCCTCAAATTAAACAAGAAGACTTCAAGGCTGTTGTATTCAACACCCTAAGATATTGACGTTTGTTGATCATGTAGCCACAACAATGATTTCTTTTGCTATTAACCAGTTAAAACAATTTCAGCCACGGGAATATTGCAAAGAATTATTGAACTTTATTATTATATTTTTAGGAGGAACACCTGATAAGAGTGTAACTTTTAGAGCACCTGCTCGACTACACTGAACAAAATGGATGACTAAAGCAATATATGCTGTAAAAAAGTATTTATTTAGAGGAAAACGTGAGAATTAAAAGGCATTAAAGATGTTTGTATTTTTACGCAAAGTATTGGTGTCAAGCTCCTTGTGCATGGTCTGTACGAAAGAATGTTGGAAGACTCCCGCATCAAGCGCGCGACTCTTAAACATAATGTCATTCTGTGGAAAAATTTCGTAACTTCGAGTGCAATTAACTTTTTCAACATCCTCGAAGTTTTGGCTGATTTCTTGAAGAAAGATGTCAGAACTTGGAAGGACGATCCGGATTACAAGTGTAAGAATTTTGTGCAGTCAATGAAAGTCGTGAATGACATAGCAGAAAGAGGAGTCGTTCTTATGGAAGAGTATAATCGCCTCCACACCAGCAATGAAGAGCAGAAACAATATTTGGTCCTGAGGGTCAAAGAAAATCGGAGAAAATATCCGGATTCCAAAAAATCTACTTTAATATCTTAAATCATTTGATTGGGGTCTGAAAATTTTTGTAAAAATGACTTAAATCAACTTTTATGGTTAAATTTAACTTTTTATTATATTTTTTATAAACTTGAATTTCTAACACTTTTTATTACATTTTCTTATATGCTTTTACTTTTTCGCATCTGGTAGCGATCCCTAAAACCTCTTCAAAAATCCGAAAAAAATAAGTTTTTAGACGTATGAAAACATATGAAAGGGTGTCGCATAAATAAAGAAAAATATTTTTTTTCAATATTTTTGAAACACTCAGACAAAAAAGTAACTGCTGACAATAATATCGTTGAATAAAGAAAGGGAAGCAGGGTTGTATTAAGCGGTATCACTACTGGACAACAATTTTGCTAAAGAAATATTTAAATATTGTAATCGCTTATTAAATTTTTTGGAAGTATTGTCTTTGGTGAGGGGATGTAATCAGATACGGAAAGGAGGTTGTAGAGAATGCTTGCAAGAATACTGAGAAAAAGGATTGAAAAGTGTTGGAAAACACCCATCCAAGACAGGATTTTTTAACGGAAGATCAGATAATATCCCTGAAATGTTGTGCAACTTTAAACAAAGCAGTACTAAAATTATGTAGTTGTTTTCTTCATAGTTTTCTTCATAGCCAATACTTTGCAAATTACATAAATTTTAAATGTAATATTTTTGTAGCACATTTACAATATTCAATTAATCAAAAGTTAAAAATATTGCATTTCTGATTAATCTATTTTCATTTTGTTTTTTCGTATAAAAACAATTATTATTTCGTATAACTATTCTATAATGGCTCTTAATTAAAAAAGAATGAAAGTAGATAAATCAGAAATGCAGTATTTTTAACTTGTGATTGTAAATGTACTACAAAAAATATTACATGTAATAATGTATGTAATATGCAAAGTTTTGGCTATAAAGAAAACAACACCCTCTTAATCTTCGTTGTGTAAAATTGGCACATTTCAAGAATATTGGCACAACATGTGCACAAAATTATCTTAAAATCATATAGTTATGAGGTTTCAGGGCGATAGTCTCCTAATATTTATGGCAAAAGGCATACAGCTGTCCCAATACAATACAGAATTGTGCGGAGTTGTAATCTTTGTCGTTAATAGAGTGCTATAATTATATTTTAAGTACACTGTGAACAGCTTAAAATATATGGGGAACTGTTGAAGTTGAGGAACCAAGCCCTTCATGTTGGCTGTCATTTTAAAGCGAATCAAAGCTACCAAAGTATATAGTCACATGGTGCTACTAATTGCTTAAAATATTTTTTTATCGGGTCAGTATATTTAACCATTCAAACTGTCAAGAAGGTTTTTACGATTTCCAAGTTTTATTGTTTCAGCTTTTATAGAAACCAATTTATTTGAAACATTAGATTTTGTTTTTGGAATGCCAAACTTCGAATAGCTCTTTTTTTTAAACTCCATTAATACTAATTTCATTAATTGTGTACAATTTCTCATTTCTCTTACGTTACTTTTTAAGGAAATTTAAAACTGCCTACATTTTCATTTCCTTCCATTAATCCTTCCATTCAAGTCTGTCCATTAATTAAAACAAACAAATGCTTGAACCACATACATACAGAAACATTTTGATAGTTACTTTAAAATTCATGACAAAAAGTCACGCAGTGCAATAAGTAAGAAATCTATTAACCATTAGAAGCACGTAGAAATAGGATTCTAAATTTGGAAAACATACCTAACTTCCTGATATAAAACGGATATGATGTGTTAAATAATTTGGAATTACAGAATTATATAAAACCTCACAAGATCATCGAGTAATAGGTCAACAACGGATGCGAGCCGAGAATTCAAAATGCCAACATTCTAGTTTGACGCAATCAGTCATTTGTAATTTTCCTCTTGAATTACTTAGCGGTCTTTGTCCGTCAAACAATCAAGGATCAAATCAGTCAAACATCGGCGCAAGTATGGCTGCCCTTTTCGTGATGGATGATGCATCTTTAATGTATGTGACAAAAAAGCGGGAATTAATTACATGGAGTGATATATACTTAATTCTCTGCATATTGAAAATCGGAATTAACAAAACATTATTCGACTATGTTAGCCCTAATTTTGTATTTGTATTGCACTTTACTGAGTTTATATCTTGTACATTGTATTTTCTTTAATTTTCACATAATTTTTAGATTTCTAGATTTCCAAAATCATTTTAATTACATTATAATATTACACAATATACACATACTAGAAATGCTTGTTATGCAGACATTCTATTTTGTAAATAAATCTGATAAAGGACCGTAATTAATTGTTTATTTATATCTATAAAAATAACGCGATATAAATTAACGTATAGTCTACGCCACTTTTTAGTACCTGAGTGAGTCTAAATTATACGTACAGATTTACGAAGTAGAACAATAATTCATAAACAGTTTCTTGTCAAATATTGTGATGCTGAATAAATGAAGGTTTATTTATATTCAATTAAATAAATTTAAAAAAAAATTTTTTGTTTACTTTTTATAAGTAAATGCAATTTTGTTCTGTTTATTCTCAAAAAAAAAGCAGTGCACTAAAGATTTTGACGAATATTACACTACAATTGTATAAAACGTGGAAAGTATAACAAATGGGCACATTTAACAATATGGATGGTTTAACAATATGGAACAACAGAGATGCTGTAGTATTAAGTTTTCATAATATCCATGCTATATAGAAATTTCTAAAGGATCTAGGCTTAAAATACAGAATTGTTAAAAACTTGGAAGACCGCAAATTGCCAAATAAACTTACCATTTATAGTTAAGGCTTTATATGGCATAAAAACTTTAATAACCCATGTAAGTCCGTTTTGGCATGGAATATATACGAAAAAAAGGTATTAAAAATGTTTAAGTTTAAGTCGTATATGAAACAATTACTGGAAATCAATCGATTTCCAGTAATTGATTAATATTATCATATTTCGACAATAGGTAACAATGTAAACGGACCTTTAACTGAAAGCTTATTTTATGAGGGTTAATCTGTAATAACTACGAATCATCTGAATCTACGTATTCCATTTAGAACCGTTGACTTAAAATACGACCTGTATTATGTTATTAGTTCAAATTAGTGCTGTGACGATATAACAATAACTGTTATTAATAACTGGTTGTTTTAAAATTGCAGTTAGATTAACTATTAATTATTGAAATTCTAGCCATCATAAAACAAAATCTTTCATTTCCGATGAATACTAGACAGTAACTACGATTGTTTATTTTTAGATTAATATACTAGCACAGCGGTGGCGAACCTATGACAAGCGTGCCACAGATGGCACGTATGAAATTAAAGTTTCAAGCAAGTTATCAATTTTTAAATTGTATCCTCCCTAAATTTGAACAAACGGCAATAATGATATCATTGTGACATGGTGGGAACTTTATATATAAATAGGCTGACGTATTCGTACCGTTTCTAACGGGACAGTCCCATTTTTCCCAACTTTTTACCGTTCCGTCATTTTTGATAAAAATGAACATGGATGCTAATTGTTAAATAAAATTGTACTTGACCTGTGATAAATTTTATGACAAAATATCAAAATTTGTTAAATAAAATAACTACTTCGGAAAAATATTTACGGTCAAACTGTGATGAATCATGTCAGGATCTCTAATAAAATTTACTAGTAGTCCTTCAGATATAGCCGTTTCTAGTGATATTACCTCCAATGTAAATGTTAAACGCGGAAAACTTTTTAGTGACGGGGAATATGTGAAGGAAACATGGTTAAAATGCGCTCTTTGAAGACATCGAAAACAAGAAAATGATTATTGAGAGAATAAAAGATTTGCCTTTGGTCAGTAAGACGGTAAAATACAGAATTCTGGATATTACTAAAAATATAACCTACTAGCAGAAAACGGATATAATTTTTCTGACTTTGGGTCTCCCTGTTTTGATGAAAGTATTATATTACTGGATCAGCTTGATTAACAATTTTCATTCGTTATTGTGTTGGGATCAACAGAAGGGGTGGATAATTGCAACGCAGTTGTAAATGAAAAAAAAAATGATTTAAACAAAATTGTATCAATTATTACTGATGGTGCTTGCAGTATGATTGGAAAGGAAAATGGTTTCTTAAATTTATTTATCAAACAAATTAATCAGTAGTTTATGGTTTTTACATCAGCAGCTTCTACGCGCCAAAGCTGCTGGAAGACGTTATAAGTGTTCCAATAAAAGTGGTGAATTTTATATCTGCACGCACTTTAGATAAAAGAAAATTTTTGGAATTATTACATGAGGTAAACTCGGCCTTGGTTTACATAATAATGGTTAATATTATATACGTAATATTATACGTTATTTTTTTTAATGAAACAATTATGGAAAAATATAGTCAGTAACTGTATGTACAATGGCTTTGCAAATTAATGTTTTTCACAGATGTTCGATTGAAGCATTGCAGTTAAATAATAGCACGTACGAAGACAGCTTGCTTTAGGGGCGTAAGTTAGGTTCGTGTATTCAGAATAGGCCGAGAACTAAACAATAGCCAAATGCTTGGTGACTGTGACCTATTCATACTATTTTAATACAAAATTTACCTTAATTTATTGTATAACATAATTTTACAGTTTGAGATACGGATCATCTTTCTACGTTTATTTTTAAATTAGTAAAATAAGATTAAAGTTTCATATTTTTATGATTTACAATGTCAAAAGCAGTCATAATTACGAATTTGACCGTTCTTGTTGGTTCTTTTAGAACGTGACAACGCTGGTTTGCCATGTTATATACAAATTTAATATAATGACGGCAAACATGACCGCCAATAATTCCATAGAAAGTTTAATCGAAATCAAAATATTTTTTATTTTCTTAAAAATACACGTACCAAGATGATCCGTATATATTTGTAAAATTATAGAGAATTTTAGGGTATACAATAAAGTACATTTTGTATTAAAATAGCATGGACACAACAAAATTGCCAAATGCGTATCCCACGCTTTACCAGTTAAGTCGTATAATTCGATTTGTTTGAAGAAATAAAAAGCATAAAACGGTTTTGACTTATTATGATGCAAATCGTGCAATAAAACGACTATTTAGACATTACATTTTAATAACAAGAAAGGACGTATTCGTTAATTAACTGGTTATTGGCTAATTTATTTTATAGTTTACTTCTGATTCAGTTTAGTGACACCACTGGTATCAAATTTACAATTAGACGAGTGCGCATTCGACCTTAGGACATTCTTTCATCGTGAGTTACATGAACAAGTACAAGTATTACACAATTACTTGAAATGCGATTCCCGAGGCATATAACTGTTTGAAAAAAACTAGCAACTGCTGAGTCGTTATTTTCCGAAATAAATTTGATTAAAGGTAGTTGTAGAAATAAGCTGACTGATCCAGCGCGGCATGTGCATTGCAACAGTTACGACTTATGAAGCCGATATGCAATATTTGGCATCCAAAGTACAGCAACAAAAATCTATTTAATAAAAGTTATAATTAGTATTGACTTTTATATGTCAAAATGTATTGTATACAATTATTTTGTGAATGAAGTCAACTCCTTAATTTAATAAAATTTTATAACAATTAAATTTTTAATGTTTATTTCTTACTAAGAATTTCCCGGCATCCGAGAAGCTGGACAATAAAATAATTTGAATATTTGGCACGGGCATAAAAAAAGGTTCGCCACCGCTGAGCAGATGGTATCAATATAATTTAGAGCTTGTTTAGTTTTCAAAATATTCTTATATTTTTGAAATATTTAGTCAATGGTTGTAGGGATTCATAAAGTACTAAAATGGAATTTATTTGTATTTTGTTTTATTGCGGAACTAACTGAATAAATTTCAATACAACTGTTTGATAACTATTAAACTCGATAACCAGTTATCACTAACGTATGTAAATATTATTTACATATATAACTGGTTATATGATTTTGAATATTATGCTTATAAAAGTGAAATAACTTATAACCGTTACTTGGGAATAACAGTCACCGGGATAACTAGTTACTTAAATGACGTTTTATCACATGACTAGTTGAAATGTAGTCCGAATTGGCACTTCAATTGATCGGCTGATTGTGAAAATATTCAAAACAGAAAGTTTTATAAATTGATAGTAAACATGAAACTTCTAATTAGGAAAACAACGGCGTTACTTGGATTGTACTTTGACTGGTATAACTAGTTATTTAAATAACGTTTTATCACATCACTAGTTCAAACGTAGTCCGAATTAACATTTCAATTGATCAGCTGATTATGGAAATATTCAAAACAGAAAGTTTTACCAATAGATAGTAAAAGCGAAAACTTTTAACTAATAAAACAACAGTGGTTCTACTCCAAAGTGTTTTATTCAAAAAACAAGAATAAAGCGTGTGGTGACCAACCGTACTCTTTAATTACGTATATAAAGTATATAAAAGATGTGTAAGGTTTTTTAAAGAAATATACTCTTTATAGGCCGCGCCGAGTTGGTATCCCTAGTTTCGACACTTCAACTGCGTCATCATCAGACTTTAAACTTTGAAAGATGAAAAGTTAGAGTAAGAACATCTTTTCATGAAATCATATTGATGTTCCTAAATTCCACCAAAAAATTAAAGATTTATTTCTTTTCATTTTTCATATTTTGTAACTTGTTTAAAAACTCAATTATTTGGAATTTGTTTTTTGGTACAGTTTAACATAGTATGGTTTCGTAAAAAGATTTTCTTACTCTAACTTTCTTCTTTCAAAGTTGAAAGTCTGATGATGACACAGTTGTAGTGTCGAAACACGTCACACACTTATTTTATTCTTGTTTTTTTAATAAAACATTTTGGAGTAAGATCACCGTTGTTTTCCTGGTTAAACAATTACCCCAAAGCACTTAAACCTGTTATTGTTTTGAACAACTTTTTGAACAATCTGACTTTATTTTATTCCGCGATGGTTAACTAAATGTCCAACTTTCATGCAAAATTTACTTTAATTAACAATATACCATTGCATTCCTCATAATTTTACAAAGAAATTAAGGTCTAGATCATCGTACGATTATCTTTAATTAAATAAAAATTTCGTATTATTATGATTATTTTTTCTTTCGTATATATTTTTTTAATGTGGGCCTATTTTCAACTTCAAGTTCTTTCACACCACAGCCGGCAGGAAGGATCCAGATTGTGAAGAATCTGCGAGTAGAGTAGAAAACTAAGCTACTTTACACGCTGGCGTGTGGGCTCCGTAGCTAGTAAATTTGGTGTGTGCCATCATAGTTGCTAAGGAACGAAACTAGTAGGTTTCAGTACCTACAAAAATTCGAATCAACTAATTCGCGCGAGAGTCGTTTTAGCCCATACTATCAAAACGGAGTTAAAAAGAAACGTAAAGCAGAAATTGGGGCATAGAAAAATGCGGGGGAAACCATGGATGGAAAGACATGAGAAATATGGTGTACTTTTCAGATTACTGAAAGGGTCGAAGGACGAAGATTCTCTGGCTTAACGAAATATTTTGAGATTAGACCGTATACAATTTGATGAGTTACTGCAGATGATAGATGGAATACTGTTCAAGAAAGACTCAAGAACCTAGCAACTGCTAATTCTTTGAACTCTTTACAAAACCTGTTTGGAGTTCCGGAGTTAACAATACTGAAATTTTAGCCTGAAGTGCTCGCCAGATACTTGGCTACTGAGCGAATGAAAACTTGTGTGTAGTCACCACTATCGTACTAACTGCCTCCTCCGCTTCTTTTTTCACCGACTAGTAGTTAGTCTTCTTCGTCCAACGTCGTGGCCGACGTGTGGTGACTCTATGGAGGATGTTTCTGTGGTGCAGGGCGGTCTTCCAG
>WYDF02252693.1:0-20431 GCA_009867245.2 Adranes taylori
ACATACACCGCGTTTTGATAGTGTGTTTGTAACCAATTAAATTCACGTATAGGTTAAAGATCATGCCGCATATCTATTACGTTAGTGGGGGGAGTGAGGGGAAATCTTTGATCATTTTAATGGTGGACTGGGCACCATACCTCTTAATAGAGAAATTTTCCTATGCATCCTATGCCCATAACCTGTTGTGAGTCATCGAAAATGACTATTAACGACTCAAAACTTAGTATTGCTCAGGTAACTGTAGGTCAATTCGATCTCCAGAAAGATAAAATTGAATATTTGTAGCAAACTGCGATAGAGCTATATCAGTATACAACTAACCCGCCATATTTTATTAAATTTGTACTCGAATTTTGGGAAACGCAAGTAGCAAGATTGGACAATGTAATGATTGGGCGCAACTAAAACCAGCCCTTTTAAGAATATAGCTCGCGGGGAACGGAAATCCAATTTAGACAGCAACTATATACTTGTCGGCAGTGTTATAACGAATCTGTCACTTCTTTCTGTAATAGGTTTTTCACAGCTTAGTGATCCGATAATCATACAAACCTGGTATAGTAATACTTAATTTAGCAGAGTTTAAGAAGTCAATCATATAAACCCTCGTATGAAACAAAGTACAAAGATGATATGAGCGTATTATTCGGCCCAACGAGAGAGGTAGAGAAACCCGCAAATGGCAAAATTAAACATATTTTGTCGCCTAACGGCATAGACACGAATACTCACAAAGAGCTAAAACCAAATATAATTTTGTGTAAAGCTATAAAACCTGAGAATAGGAAAAAGTTATGCTAAGTAGTAAAATAGAAATAGTGAATACACGCAATACAACAATTCTCTCTGGGAGGGGACCCCAATACTTCTAGTGGTGTCCAAACCAACGAAACAAAATTCAATCGAAACCGCCGATATCAGCAACGTTCCAACAACCACTTAAGTAACACAAGTCAGCGAAACATCCAGACAGTGGAGTCGGGCTCAACATCAGAGGACGTAACACAGGTCCCAAATGCGTCTTCCAATTATGTCACCAGGGCCGATTGTCCCTCTAGTTCACTCCAACAATAAGGAAGGCCGCCTGCAGCCAGCTATCCTCACACCATCATCAGCAATAGGTAACCCAGTTGCCAGGCAACCCACAGGCCTTCCATCACATTTCAAAGCAATTGAATAATCAAGACTCAGCCCTATCGCCACTAAATTTTATCTACGTAATTGCCACAGGACACTAACAACCAACGCAGCAATCATCAGACCCGATCATAAACAAGGACCCACAAAATCAACACAACCGATCACAAAGATAGAGGTAACAACAAAGATAGAGTAGCATCTACCACGCCTGAGATAAATGACGGTATCCATGAATACATTGATAGACACAGGTATCAACCGAATTATCCATCCTAAGTAAACGACATACTTCTGCGACATAACCAAATATCCCAGAAAGCCAGTAATTAATAACTGGAACAAAACTTGCAAGGTGAAACAAGGCCAACATTTCGGAACATGCAACCTTCATATGTCTGATGTCTTCGTCACGAAAATCTTTGTTAGATTAGCTACGCTAGAGAGGCTTTACCCATCGTCCTGTTGCTGTCACATCCGTTCCGGCCGGAATAGACAAGCAGCATCTGTGGCGAAATAAAACCACTAATCTCGCACTAACGAATTTCGCACCTGTCCACTCACTATACTTTCGGCAGCAAACTTGAAGACTCTTAATTTCAACGTTACCGGTCAAAGTACCATTGAGGCCCGACAGCTTGCAAATTCAATTTTACACCTGCCCACTCAACCTACTTTTGGCAGGTAACTTGAAGACGGACCGTTCGACTTCCCTTCAACATTACGGATCAAAGCATCATTGAGTTTTGACAGGCTACGAATTCACAAAAAGTACTACAACTACGAAATTAATCTTCCAACTCGATACAATCGACTATCGAATATCTACATTCTGGTGGAAAATTCCCAATTATGATCGGAAACAAACCACGCTAAATCGTCAAACACATTAATCCACACTACAATGCTGCCAACTTGTTTTATTCATTTCTCTGAGGCCGTTTCGTAAATCGATAAATGAATAAAACATTTAAAAAACCATCAATTAAATAAATAAATAACGCAATAATTAAATGATTTATTATAAAACGGAGTTTGGAGAAATAGATTATATTTGTTACTTACAGCAATAGATTATAGTTGGAGAAATTGATTTCAGTTTGGAGCAATATATTTATAATTTAAAACCTGGCCTTCTTCACCTGGCCGCGACTCCCAGGTTAAGAATCACTGGTCTAGGGTACAGGCTGGACTTAAAGCAGTGAAATCACAGCATTTTGAGTCTCTTTATCTCAATCGACCATCGTAGCTTAACTCAAAGCGAGCAGCAACGGTCCCGTAATCTAGTAGCAAGGGCACGCTCGACAGGATACCTGCTGCTACATACAAACCATTTTACATTTTTGAGTTTAAAATGGAGAAATTGCAACTATTTTCTATTAGAAATAAGTACCTATTGAAGATTTGCACATCCAACTGAAATAAAAATTTTATCAGTTCCTAAGTATGGTGGAATCCATATATTACATATATACGGAGTACATATATTCCGGAATGCATACACATATATTTAGGTGACCAGATTTTAACATTGGTAAAGCTCCGTCACATTTGTTTGCTATGTTACACGGGCCGTACATTTTTGATGAGCAAAAAAAACAGGGAATGAAGTTAGAAAATCTAACGCCCTATTTCCTTTGTTATAGGTGATGACCTTCTTTTATCCATCCTCTCCAAAAATGTGGATTTCCTCGGGAAAAACGGGGACAATTCGGCTCAAATGCTATAAATTCGGGGCCAAAAAACGAGTTGTAAAAAATCGGAAGAGGGAATGAAAATTGGGGACTGTCCCGGGAAATTCGTGACATATGATCATATATACATATATGTTACGGAATACATATATTCCGAGGTCGTGTTTAGGGAAGCACTTGAAGAAGTAGAAGATGGTATTAAAATCAATGACAAACTAATCAACAATATTCACATATTGGCAAGTACCCTACAAACCCTACAGAACATCATAGATCGCTTTGTTGATCATAGCGCGCAATTCGGTTTGTACATGAATGTCGAGCAAACTAAAGTGGTCGTTTTCCCTAAAACATGGAAAAGAGCTATCATATGAATCAATAATATGACTATAGAACAAGTACCTTAAATACAAGTGATAAAATATCTTAGGATCCTTGTTAATGTTGCATCCTTATTAAGATCCTTGCTTTGGTGGTAGACATAAAAAAAGAAATTCTATGACGGATAGAACAAGCCAAAAGTACATTCATAGCGATGAACATCTCTTCACGAATATAGACCTGAATCTGCAAATACGCATTCGTATGCTGCAATGTTATATATTTTCCGTCCTTCTGTGTGCGGTAGAGAGTTGGGCCCTTAGCCCATTGTTGGATAATCGGGTAGAGGTATTTGAAATGTACCTGTATCGACGAGTACTAAAAATATCATGGGTAGAAAGGAAAACCAATGAAGAAGTGCTCAAGAAGATGGGAAAGAACAAAGAACACCATACAGAAGAAGAGACTTCAATACATCGGGCATATTATGAGAGGCGAGCGCTACTAAATTCTCATACTCATCATATAATGAAAGATTGAGGGAAAAGGTCGATAGGGAGAAGACAGAACTCCTGTTTAGAGGACTTAGACGGTGGTTAACAGACCATCAACGGAGATATTTCGGGCAGCGGTGTCACAGGTCGTGATAGCAGGATGGATCGCCAACCTCCGTTAGGGAGACGGCGTAAGAACAAGAAGTAGTAGAAGAAATATGGTGGAGTTTATTGGCGTCAATCGATGCCAAGGAGGTTGCATCTTTAATACATTTTCTATCTATAAGATTGAACATTTTCCACGTTCTATAAAAAGCAGCCGTTTTAGTCAAACTTGTTTTAACTTTTAAACCACTGATAAACCGACATTTGAAATATTTAATTACTCTTTGCAAAAGCTTCAATAGAGATAGCATTAACAGCATCTTAGTGGGTCATTTGGTACGTCAATCAGTTTGACTTACTGAATGCATGTAAAACGTAGATTCTTGCTTTCATAAAGACCCTGCTTTCCCCTTCCACAAAAAATACTGAAAGAACCACATAGAATTATTAAGTACGCCCAGCAGTGCGAAATAATTCCAAGTATTTTAGGTATGCATGAAAATACTGACAAGACAAGACACCAACCCTCAATCTGTTCTGCGTTTGCAATGTTGTCTATTTTAGAATCAAATGATTTTAGTGTAGCCCATGGGAAAAGATATTTAAGAGAAATGCATATATACACTAGTAGTTTCTCGTATATTATAACAAAAATTTTATAAATAAAACGGATTTATTTTAGGTTTTGCTAATTAAAGATGCTTTAAAAGCTTTATTGTCAGAATGAGAAATCGATTGGTCGATAGGAAAAACAGATGGTTAGAATCACGACACTGCATCATAGCACTCATAGCACTGCAGCCAAACGGCTAATTGTACTTTCCCTGATAGTTGAGTCACACCAGTCCAATATATCTGTGGCTTGTACCAGTTTCAATATTTTCCGGTGAGAACATTTTTATAGCAATTTAGATTAAACTTTCGTTGCTACAAATAGGTCTCTCCTTCTGGATACCAATGCCTCACACTCACAAAAGATATAATGAGTTGTCTTGCTTTCCTCCAGACAATAAAATCCAGGTTAAGCAAGCTCATATACAAAAAATTAACGCTTGCCTTCTACGAAATCTGTTGTTTTATTTTGCACACCTATTCACCTATATAAATATTTATATTTAATATATTTTAAACGCGCCGGATACGATAAATCAGCCCAGCCCGACTAGAAAGATTATAAAAATCGAGTTCATGTAAGAGTATTTATGCTATTTATGCTAAGAGTAATTATAGTCCATTAGACGTAAAATTTTATTTTGTTTAAAATAGTATATGAGGCTATAAATCCTATTACAACTTTTGTTTCTTCCTCAGTAAATGCGCACTGAAGCTACAACGTACTGTAAAATGCAACCTACTAAAGCAACCTGCTAAAGCTCACAACTCTTCTTGAATGCTTGCGTGTGTGATATTTTGATTTACGTTTTTAGTACGAATGACTCGTATAATCATGTCCTTCAGGTTTTGTTTCATTTACTTAATTGCTACTAGAAATTCTTAAAGGGACCCTGATCCCTCACAAAAATTACGAGAACTCCTTGTGTCCGCTCCATTCTAAAATGTTTATTATTTAACATTTTTGATCATTCCTTTTACAGTAAGTTTCGAAAAGTTGGAACTATTGTAAAATGGAAAAAAGGTACTGTATCTAATTTGTGTATTCGTAACTCATGGTGGCTAAATGCTAGGAAATTTTTATATCCTATTATTGTTGTCTAAGCTTTAAATATTGTTGTCTAATAATCAAATTAGTTGTATTAGCTAAACTATTTTACATTAATTAATAGATGTCATATTATCATAAATTATAAGAATAATCTGCCAGATATCGAGGCACGAAAAATTAACGTGGCATATTTGGTGGAGGCTCCGATGAATGGATAACGTGACACTATGAAACAACAAAACCACTTATAAAAAATATATTTTTTTAAACAGAAAAAATTTATGAAATATACTAATATTCTCAGATTTTCGTAGAGGTCATATTGTAAAAAAGAGTCATCATAAGTGTCAAATAATAAATTGCCTGTATTTTGACATGTGTGAAGGTATGTGGGGAGGCATTCTCTTAAGGAGCTTCTAACTAGGGCGAAATGTTTTGTTTTTGCAAGCCTCTTATAAGCTACTAGAACTAAACTGAATAAACGCACACATATTTACAATTTTCTTATAAATGACGCAAAATTCTTAGCTTTGGCAATGCTGCGACAAAATTGTTGATTTTAATAGATACACACGCATGCGTTGTTAGCTTGTAGTTTCATGTGTCATTCTATAGTCAATCCAAATTACCTTTATATCTGGTTCTTGGCTAGTATAATAGTAATTGCACAGGCATCTCCACAAGAAAAATGTTAAAGTTTTTTGGCCTATAAAAAATTACTCCTGTACGCTATAAGCAAAAAATTTACTATAAATTAAATATAATTAAGTTAGATACAACGTGACATTTGAATCCATACACACAAAGTGATAATAAGTATGAACATTTAGCGCCTATAAGTACTGTCGGTTTCTCCAATTTCTCGTATTGTCTTCATACGTATTTAACGTCGGTCTATTTTTCCTGAAAGGCCAATCACCGACTTTCGACTGCTGTAAGCAAATCAAATATGTAAAAACAATACAGAACCAAGGACAAAAAGTAATAAATGCTGAATAAGTTAATGCTTTTCTCAACCGATAATAAATATATCAAGAAATTATAAAATAATTCTAGAAATGGACAGGAAATTTATTAAATAATATTAAAATGTTTACATGAGAGGTCCCCAAACTTTTTTGTCCCGTAGACCACGTGCAGATTGTTTTCTGTTTAGGCTAATTTAGTTTTCCAAATTACAAATGTTAAGTGGAAAATTTTAAAATGGAAAAATATGTTAAGTTTAATAGTTATACATTTATTTAATAAATTTTACAAATTGCAAATCTAGTAACATTTTTACATAAAATAAATACACAAAAGATCAAACTATGCTTGTAATCGGAGGTATGAAACGCAAAATTTCAATATTTGGTTAACTTTAAATCTCTTCAGCGAGTGATTTCCAATCTGATACTTTATTTTTTGTAATGAGATTAACAACCGTGTTCAAAAACTCTTTTTCACGAGATATGAATATGGAAAAGCCAAAAACTTTCTAGTGATAGTCCATAAAGTAGGATATCAAACAGGTATGTGTCTATGTGCCCCAATTGCTGATATTACTTTCTCATGCTTCGTTAAGTTCTTCGTTGGTACTTATTTCGATCAGTTCCTTTTGTAACATGTCATCCAATGTCATATTGATTATGTCATATTGATATTGAATGTCATATCATATTGATTAATAATCCACTGTAGTATTTTCATACTCAATATATCTTGGAAAGTAGTTTCAAAGTCTGTGTAAAGTTTAATTAAATGCTGAACGTACACTGAAACATTATCATCTAATGTTTCATTAGTTTCTCTAGTTTCGCTTCATTAGTTTCATATTTTATCAAATTTCTATTGCTACCTTGTAACTGAATGTTAATTGCATTAAAATTAGCAATATCTGGTTGGAAGCCGCTTGGAATCCACAGCAACAGGGTGTATATATAATAAAGACATAGATTACATTAAGTCCATTGCGATTACAATAATCTAATCTGAACAACCAGCGCCATCTCTCACAGAATGTAAAGCACTAGAAGCAAACAATGATGCAGAAACCTTCGTTTCTTGCATGTAAATTTCTGTACTTTCAAACCGCCGCCATTTTTGAACTGCTGTTTGTTTACATATAAAACATGCGTATGTATAGCTGTAAGCCGTATTATCTGTCAACCAACACTTACTTGCGCAGAAAAGGAAGTACAACTAGAAGATATACAAGACCAACCAGCAAAGTCAGCTCTCCTCATTTAACCAAACTCCCTCATCAGTGACCATACTATGGGCAAGGTTTTTGCGGGTTTTCCTTGGTTGTATCAAATGCTATAGCACATATCTTTCCTGCAAGCTATTTGCTACCACAATATCTACACACTCAATATCAGAACCAGGCTGAAGAGGATGGTAAGTCCTTAAGCCTTCTTCATTCAAATTCTCCAATTTCCTTATGGACATAATTCTAACGGGATTGGAGTTTTAGTGGGTAAAAATCCCACACTGTTGAATGCACCGGGCATCCTTCATCTTTTTGAAAATATCTCCACTTCCACGCAAAACAAAAAAACGCTATTATATCTAAACTATACCTAAATATGAAATACAATCTCTCGTAGAAAAGGAAGTACCTATCTGCTTGGTTATCTACGTGGAATTTTATTTACTGCGTTTATGACGATTTGAAGAGATTGATGCAATCTGATACTAAGTTTTTTTTGCAACTAAATATAGTTGCTTGTAGTATTGCTTTAAACATTGTAGTGTTGCTTGTAGAGAATAACACAAGAAGCTTCAAGATTATAATTCATTCCATCGTTACGTTTATTAGAACAGTTTTTAAGACTTCTTTAATGACTAACAAAATAAGCTGTTCCCCGATGTATCGGTTTTTCTAATTTGGCTACACGTAGCGGAATATTGTAAGGTGCCCGCAACCCATTTACGTCTATTTATGACGTCGAAAGAAACATACTGTTCACCGTGGGTTTCTTTTAAAGTTCTGTTTGTATTTCAAATCTTTACCTTCTCATGGGCAGGTGTTTGTGCGACAATGATACTACATATATTTTTTAGGTTCGGCCAAATTAAGTAGCATTTATCTACCAAACAAAAAATAGGCTTTCAAAGACAGAATGAAAATAGATTAAGTTCCATTTGGTTCCACTACCATTTTGTTTTTTCACTGGCATGGACCCATTGCACGTCGGACTCGACTGTTGGGTGTCGATATAGATCACTTTGGGTTTACATCAATTAAAACCAATAAGTTATGAATGTGGCAAGGAGATGCAACTTGGAGATCAACGTTGAAGATCAGATAGAAGCACATTCATATTGTCAATAATAGCAGAACATTCGAAAAACAATTGATTAAAATCACCAAGCACTCACCACTGAGATCACCATACGTTTTTATTTATAATTTGCTTGACAGATTCTTGTAATTTTTACTTGTAGATATGTAGCAGGAAGTGTGTCGTTCGTCTTCTGTCTTTTAGTTCCTAGGTTGTCATCCGCGTTGCATCAGTGCTTAATTATGATGGATCATTGATTACATTTTCAACTTACCGTATACCACTTTTAATGTTGTGTATTTCTTTGTATTGGATCGTTTGGGTAGTATCTAAACGAAAATTATGTTTGGAGTTTATGCAATGATTTACTAATGACCTAATATTTGTTTTTGTCATAACTTTGATATTGATGGGTACATTAAATTATAGCTTTAGTAAATAAAGCTATTACGAGAATTCATTGACTTTTTTGCCAAAAATTCTGTGACTATTAACGCTTTGTGTGAGGGTGCTTTCAAATACATCATCAGGCTCCTGAATGGAGTGGAGGAAAATAATTCCCGGATTACATGTCTGATGAGAATTTAACTAAAACGACTATAGCAGAACAACTTCGAGTCTTGCCCAAATATGATTACCATGTTGGCAGTACCAGGTCACATTGGACCATAATTATATTTTAATGAATGATAGCGCAGTTAAATTAGTAAACAATATTAAACTACCTTTCAAAAGCAATGCAACATTTTGTCTTGCGTGTAGAACAGCTCGTAATGTAATATTTAATTAAATATACCTATTAATAAAGCTATTAAATAACTAGCTTTACGACTTTCGAAAAAAATTGATTTTATGAAAAATGTATCTCTCTTTGCGCCCACGGTTCACTTTTAAACATTTTATTATAAGTGTTCAAATCTATAAACCAATTTGTTCAGCTATACTGAAAGTAAGTTTTAAAAGAAAGCAACTTCTTCAATCAAAATTTTCCCCGTTACTTTCTACATCTTTAAGCCATCTTTGAGGAAGATTAATAATTCCCTCTCGGAGAAATTTCTACGCTCGCGCAAAGTAGCCCGACGTCGGCCTAGTAGCGAGAATGTAGAGAGGAAACACCTCGAGAAGATCAAAATACTGTTAGACAAAATATTGTATCAGCGGAATCAATCGACCTCATTTGGGAACGCGGGAACATCAAATCCCCGTGGTCTTGAGAGTAGAATAGATCGGGCACTGTACCCATCGTTAAATATATCAATTGCAAGCGGCTACGCGAAAAAATAAATATTTGATGAACGTTTGTATAGAAATTGAGAATTACTCTGATACCAATAACTCCAAAGACCTGTTCAAGAAGATACGTTCAATCACTCAGGAGTTCAAACGCCGACATTGGACAATTAAAGATCACCATGATTGTTTGAATACAGCACAAAATCAAATTGCATCGGTGTGGAAAGATTACTGCAGCAATCTGTATGCTGACCCAAATGCTATTTGTGGAGATAAATTAAGAGAAGGTTAAGCAGTAGGAATCGACAGAATATTAGAAGAGGTATTGCAATCTTTTGACGAAAAGGAACAAAAAATCTTATACTCACTGTCACACGATTTGGGAACATTGCTTCCCCTACATAAGAAAGAAGTCAGGAACAGTCTGCGAAAACTACCGTCTGATACCCTTATAACACATTCCAGCAAGATTATGTTGTACATTCTTCAAGAGAAACTACAAACCTTCCTGTTTCGTCAAATAGCTCCATAATAAGCCGGATTTGTGAAAGGGCGGGGTACTCGGGAACAAATTTTAAATGCGAGGGAACTTATAGAAAAGGCCCATGAGTACCTACTAGGTACCTGATGAATATGTGCTTTGTACATCACGAGAAAGCGTTTGATAATGTTTGTTGGTCCAGGTTATAGAGAACTTTAGCAGAATTTAGAGAGTCATGTCATCTTATCACTCTTATCAAGAGCCTGTATGAGACTTTGCAGGCGGTCGCTAAAATAGATAACACATTATCCGAAAAATGTGTTAAGGTTCGTCCAGGATGCGTACTTTCATATCTACTCTACAACATCTATAGCGAAGTTGTATATGGCGCACTTTAGAGAACTGAAACGGAGGAGTCAAGATTGGTGGAAGGCGCTTTTAAAACCTTCGATTTGCGGATGATATCTAACAGCACCGAAGAGTTTGTAAATTTTCTTCAAAAACTGGAAGACGTAAGCCGAGACTATGGACTTAAAATTATGTCAACAAGACGAAAATCATGATAATAGACCGAGTGGAAATAAGACGGTGAATTGAAATTGCCCGCTCGGCCATGATAAAGTTAACAAAATTTGAAAAGATCCACATATCACTAGGAAAACGAAAACAAGCCTCATAAGCATCTTTGTTTTCCGGTTCCTTCATACGCTTCATAGGCCTGAGTAATTCGTTCTAATGACAGGAGAAGAATAAATGCGTTTGAAATATGCGTCTAGCGCAGGGTGTTGCGAGTTCCCGTCACGTCTAGAAGAACAAATGTCGCTACCTTAAATGAACAAAGATTGACAAAGATCCGTACAAAGATTGTCACCGATGGCATTGTCTTACACAATTCCAAGATTGTCGTCGATGGAATTGTGTAAGACAAATGGACCGGAACAAGTGGTAACCTGATGGAGTAATGTCCGTTGAAGACGCCGGGTGCTGTAAAACTTCCTAGCCAAAACTCGTTATGACTTCTTTTGGAAACAATGTAAGGACTCGCGTTGTTACGCAAAAATTTCAGCAGATAATCACCTCTGTCAATATCTGAACGTTTTCGTTCGTATACTTTACCCAAGAGGATTAATTGACGTTGGTAACGCTCTGTAGTAAAAGTTTCTCCCGATTCCAACAGCTCGTAGTAATGTACGTTCTTGATATCCCACCAAATGCAAAACAAAACTTTCTTTTCAAGATGATTGTGTTTTTGCAACCGATCTTGATGGTATAGCGACATTTACCCATGACGTTCTGCGTTTTGGATTACAATACAGTATACGTAATGATTTTCCACATGGAAAACTTTTGACGATGGTTCTTAACAAGAGAGAGACACGTTATCACTCATAGATTTTTGTTGGCTTTAATGAATTCATTTTTCACCCATTGTCCTTCTTTCTGTATATTTCCCATTTCACACAGACATTTGGAAATCGTTTGCTACGTTACTCCCAACTCCTCTGTAAGCTCTTTTTGCATTTGTGCTGACGTCTCAGTAAGCAGTTGTTCCAAATCAACGTTGTTGCACTTCCGAAGACCTCCTATTCCACAATTTTATCTGGCAAGTCCTGGGATATGACAGTATGCAGGGCGTAATAAAAATATATTCTTTGGATCCTTAAATATTAGCTTTGCATCTTAACTTTTGCACACCTACAAAAGCTGCGCGCCACTCCATTTTTATAGAATAATATTCAAATAACAATACAATAATACCATTAACTAAACTGGATTTATTTAAATTTATTATAATAAATCATATTTAACATATTTAACTTAAATTTGTATAAATCGTATACAAATTTAAGAGTACAAATTTTTAATTTTGATAAATACAACTAAGTCCAAGAAGCAGTTGATAAAGTTAACCAATTAATATTAGATAGCCTATACAGCCATTACTTAGTAATGTACTTTCCCAAATTCCTACTTAAGTAAGACGATTAGAAAGAGATGTATGAATTACCTTAAGGAACAAGCAGCGTACGTTAAACAAAGATAAATACATGTCTTTCAGAAGATACAGTGCGAACACAAGAAGTTTCTTCATTTTGTTCTAGCAATAATAGTACTTTGGTTTTTAAATTTAAATTCTTAGAAAGGTTTAATATTCCAACTTTTCAAGTGCGTCGGCAGATAATTAATGTCTGTTGGATTCTTACATAATTTATTAAGTGATAATCTCGATTGTGGCGGTTTATTATCACGTATTAATTTTAATATGCTTTAAGCTAACACTTGGTTTAAGAAAACAGTTTGACATAAATATGTGTTTGCTTTTAACGAATTCTCTGACACATTTCTGTACATCCTTACCGAAAATCACCGAATTATGCTAGGAAGCTCTGATAGACTTTTCCAAATATCACGAGCATCCTAAATCTTGCCATTACTTTCGGTCAAAAAAGTGAAGTCATATCAATTCCTATGATAATATTTCAGATCTGGATGAGTTATTAAATATGTTTTTTTGATGAGGGAGGTGGAGAATCATAAAATGACCGAGCGTGCCCGGTGCATGCAACAGTTGGGGACTTCTATCCACTAAACTCCACCCACCGTTGGAATTGCGTAACTAAGGAAATTGGAGAATTTATTTGAAGGATGCTTTAGAATTTATCAACCTCTTCAACCTGAGACCGCTAGTAAGTGGATGAATTGTAAATATAGTGGTAAGCAAATAGCTTGCTGGAAAGATATGTGACAGACTTCACTTCACAGCCAAGAGAAAGCTGCAGAAACCTTAACCATAGCATGGTCAACTGATGAGGGAATTTGGTGAAATGAGGTTAGCTGACTTTGTTAAATGGTCCTGTGTATCTTCTAGTTATACCTGTTAGGCTGCGCAAGTAAGTGCCTCTTGTTCTAAATTAGATAAAGGGGTGTTGTTGGAGGAGATGTTTATTATAAATGTCTTAGACTTTACATTGAGGAATCAACCAGAAACTGTATTTTTTTCACAAACCATTCGTTTGTCAAGAAATTAGTCCAAAATACATTGTCTTCAAAATTTAATATTTTGTAGTACTAGATATAGATAAATTTGGTATAAAACGCTTTTTATTGCATATTTACGAGGGTAGTTTGACGGAAACCTAACTTAAGTAAGAAAACGCATGATTGTTTTATCATTTATTTTTCAACATAGTTAACTTTTAAGACAATATACTTTTCAAGACGACTTTCCATCTCCTTCATCCCTTCCGAAAAGTAATATTGTAATTTTGCTTGAGCTATTCAAAATAGTGGGAACTTTCGGTCATCACTTCATCGTTTGTTGCAAAACGGCATCATCCGAGCTATTTTCTAGGTTTGGGAACAGGGAGAAGTCGCAAGGGGCTAGGTCTGGTGAACACGGTGGGTGGTTGATCAATTCATCAATTCGTAGCCTAATTAGTTCATTTTGTATTCACGACGGCCGCTCTGTGAGCGAGTGCGTTGTATGATGGAAGAGAACTTTTTTGTAAGCCAAACAAGGGCGTTTTTTCTTGAATTCGACATCGAAGTGGTCCAATAATGCTGCGTAGTAATCGCCAGTTATGGTTTTACCCTTTGCCAAGTAATCAATAATAATAATGCCTTTCGCATCTCAAAAAAAACCTCGTCATCACCTTACCGGTCGATCGGGTTGCCTTTGACTTTTTTGGTGGGCCTTCGTCCACTACTTTGACTGTTCCTTTGCCTCCGGTGTGTAGTTCAGTGCGTCCCACGTTTCATCTACAGTGACATATCGACGAAAAATCCTTTTGATCACGTTCTATTTTCGCCAAAAGCTTCTCGGAATCCATCACACGTGTGCGTTTCTGTCACACGTGTGTGGTCGATACTGAGTAAACACGGCACCCATAGCGCGGATAGCTTTTTCATATCCAAATGTTTGTGTATGATATCGTGTACACGCAGAAGATACAAACAAGTTGATATGCTTGCATCTTCTGCTACTGACGATATTTGAGGGCTCTGGGTGGTCATCATCAAACACTCGTACGTCCACGAACAAATTCAGCTTTCTAAAAATTAACTATTGCTAGGGACGGTGCAGACTTGCCATAAACAGCATCCAGTTCGGCTTTGATTTCCGCATTATTTTTCCCTTTCTTGCGAAGGAACTTAATCACTGAAGGATATTCGACTCTTTTTCCATTTTTCACAAAACACAAAAGTTACTTGCTTGCGACGGCTGTACAAACCAAACTAATTGTTCTTTCTGCTTCAAATTTTGACAGACGTCATATGTTGGATGGCAGATGTAAAAACCAATATGGTGTTTGTTGTCACGTAATGCTATCTATCGAAGACTGGACTCATGTCAAACCACCCTCGTATAGAAAACAGTTTGAATTTAGAAGCGTCGGCAAATTTATAAAATAAAAACTGTTCTATCTTTTATTAGAGTAAAAATTATTGTATTAAAACTATAGCAGGTAAAATGTTATGAGTAATTAGTTATGAGGTCTTACATTATTTACATTCTACTGATGTAAATATCTTTTACTAAAACAAAGTAGTTAGGCGTATCCTCCTTTCAACTTTGTTTAAACACTACGTACATAAGTACTAATTAAGTAATCAAACCTTTCTTGAAATCGAAAGCGTAATGACTGTATGGAACACAGTTTTTACAAATTCTTTATTATTGGTTTAGCTCCTAAGTGGACACATAAAGGAAGAAATAAAGATGCCTGATTATTAGAATGCGAGATTCAGTAAGAGTAATAAAAGAATGATTGCCAGATTTAGATATGGGAGCGCAAGGGGGAATCGGATAGATACTGGATGGATGCGAAGGAAAAAATGGGCGGAAGTTGTGCAAAATGCAGACGAAAGATGTGATAACTGAGCAAATATAGTAATTTTTCTATTCTTAGCAACAAAAGCAGTACATTTAGAAGTAGTCAGCGACATAACCTCAGATGCATTTTTAGCAGCATTTAAAACAATGACGAGGAAATGTCCAACACATGCAACAAATGTTGTTGCAGCTTCTAAGAAACTAGAAAAACAAGTACAATCAATACTAAGAAATAATGATGTAGTTGGGCACCTCGTGAATGCCGGTACGACTTGCCACTTTATTCCGCCGGCAACTCCACCATTTGGTGGATTGTGGGAGACCAGACAAAAATCAATGAAATATCATCTTAGAAGAGTAAAGGAAACCGTAGTAATAAAAGATGATCAGATAAACCCAAGTGACTGGCCGTTGCCAAAAATAATTGAAATCCATCAAGGAGCGGATGGTAAATACCGGGTAGTAACATTAAGAGAAACAGGAGGTCAGCAGACAATTTGAGTAATCAATAAGATTATTCCATTACCCACAGCTTCGGAACCTCAAATCGAACTACGAGAGGGGCTCGAGCAGAACCAAAAAAGTGCTAGTCACATAGCACGTAGCAAGCAGAATGCAACATGACTATGTATAGCAAGATGCAGGATTCTTCAGACATTAATAACAATGATCCCGCTGCTTAATATATTAGTGGGTGTCAATAGAGGATTCCAAATTCGTCACCCTACGCACGTATAATACATTGAGCATTTGTGCACTACAATACAGAGAAAAATATTCCGAATCGATGTAGAATAATCGAAATCAAAGTTGGAGCAAGATATAACGATGACGACCGCCTTGATTCAAATATTTCAGAATATATGCAAATCTGCCCAGAACATGTCATATGATGTGCATTGTACAGAACTTTCGGAACATATACAACAAGAAGGAGAATCTATAAAAATTCATAATCGAAGTTATTAATTCGGTTAGGTAAAAAATATGACTACTAAGAACATTACTTGCGTCGATATTTGGAGTTAACTATGAAGTATACCACGACATCGACGCTCTCGACAAAAATTTGCAACACTTGATGAAACTGACAACCAAGCAGTCTAAGATCATAATGTCTACAATTGCAGTTATTAATGGAACAGAAAAACGAATATCAGAAAAGCTAGAGAAGTTTAATATCAAATTAAATTAAAGCTTAAACACAATTTATTAAGTTGAAAGATACCATAATATAATAAGAATAAATGAACAAAATCTTCAGATGCTTCACGCTTACTTAATAGCTGACAGCATCTTAGAGAATCTGAAGAATTAGTATAAACGATTAGCCGAAATAAAGTATAGCAATGGAAACATTTACTCATGCATCGCGCCAGAAAAGGTATACGAGAAACTAATGCAACCAACAAAGTTTTACCCAAACAATTAAAATTTGTAGAAATTACAAAGGTACCAAGTACGAAAATAGTATGGTAATAGCATGCAGCTATTTTAGAATTTTATAGATATCGACTCATTCGACTTAACGAAAGTTACACCTGTACGGTACCAGTACAAGTTGATAATGGTTCATTTGTAGCTGCTGATGTAACAAAAAATTTATTAGCTACAAACTACAATAAGCAACAATATTTCCAAGTATCTCAAGAAGATCTGCGAAATTGTATAGCAACAACAGATTCGAATTATATTTGGCACCGAAAAATTGTTTAACGTATGAATTCAAACCCAAAATGTATGATGGACGCGATATATAAGCGACCGAATTCAAAACCTTATCCAATCAAGAAGTACAAATTCATCAAGAAAGCGAATTCATAACTTCGATTAAAATCCACATTATGACAAGGATTGCCAATGGCGAACACATGGATATTCGTAGTACCCAACGGTCAGGCTATAGCTGTCATATGCAACGGAACGAGATAAGAATTGACTGTAAACACGACTGGTATTATTCAGATAGATCAAGACTGTGAGGTAACAACGTCAAAATTTACGATAATCATCAGCGACGAATAAACACACCTGTTATGTGCAGTTATTCAGCCCCAAATTCGGATCATTAACAACACCAATACAAAGTCGAATCCATTTAGTGCTGAAGAAATATTCACATCATTGAGAAACGATTTGGAAGAAATGCATACAGATGAAGAAGGACGCAGCAACAAATCGAGAGAAGTTTATGGTATCACATTGAAACCCATCATTTATCTATCAGATATGTATGGATAGCAATCAGTATAGTCGCGGCTTTGTTAGTCGTTAAGCAAGGCTGGCAATTTATGGCACGTCGACGTGTCAGATCACCACCGACTCGACGAGATCAACTTCAATTCCTGGATTCGAAGGTAGCACGGAGAGAGGCAGAATGTTCAATCAATATTGAACAGGGTTAGCAGCATCCCACGATAGAAGAGGAAAAGAAAATAGTTCATTCATTTTCTATTAATCATATTAATTTAAAGTAATATTTAGCTATTTAAGTGTTTACAGATATTTCATAATTAACAAAACATACTTATAGAAATTATATCAGGTATCTAGGCCATTAGCTTGTATATTTCTTATATTGACGTGACCGTTGATATCAAATTTCAATAACAATAATTTTAAAAGCATTTATATTTTACAATTTACGATGTGTTGATATTGCAATTGTTTCAATGGCAAAATCATACGTATTCAATGAACTCTTTACAAATAGAAATTTATTATGCCCTAATTTGTTTATGATTGTCCTCTAACCTTTAAACTATTGTAATGTTTACGTGATATTTATGGTTAATTTTCCTTATAACTGTTGAGTTTTTAAATTATATCTGAGTATTATAGTTACTTTGCTTTTTGTATCATCTAATTTAGTCACAGCTATCTTTCTCTAGAAGCTTGATAACTTGGAAATAAAGAAGTCTCGCTGAAATAGATAGATATATAGATAGATATAACCTTCAGTGGCATATTACATACAAAAAATTTAAAAAAATTATTGGTAAAACAAAATTCAAAAAATAACATAAAAATACTCACAATATAATAACATAAAAACAAAAGGAGAGCAACAAACAAAACATAAAAATCCAGTCTTCTCACGAAATGGTGCGCAGCAACCATATTTCTTTATTTTCTTCTCCATATCTCCTTCATTATCCACTTCATTACTCCTATCACCCTTCCTTGCTGTTCCAAATATGCTCTCCAATTCCTCGTTCTCTCACCTCATCTTATTTCACGACATTTATTCATCCAATGTTCCAATGACTCTTCCCCTAATCCACATATCCTGCATGTCCCATTATATTCTCCCAGCCAATATTTATTGCCCATTTCCTCATTTCCTCATTCCCACATCTAAACCTTGCCCTTATTCTTTTTTTCATTCATATCTAATTCCGATTTTACATACTTAAGCATATCATCTACTACCATTACTTCTTTGTATCTCCTATTATATCTGTTCACACTAATTTTTTCATTCCTCTCTTGTAATTCGACATCCCTCATTATTATTTCATTCTTATTTCCACCACACTTTCACAATTCCATTATCCTTTTTTTTCCATTCGCTCATTAACCATCCACACCTTCGATACAAATTTTCTCTATCTTTCGTCCATTCATTCCTCACCTCACATCACCTTTTTCGCTTCTCTTCTTTGACAATCCATACATTGCTTTCACTATCCTATCATTCTCATCATCATTACTTTACTTTCATATTTCGCTAACTTGTTAGCTACTTTTACCTAGCACTTATGTACTCATTTAGCTCTTGTAGCACAAATTAATTAGGTGTCTATTTGTGCAGCCCCAAAAACCTTTTCAAATATTTCGTAATCATCCTTTCTATTTCCACCCTTTCTTTCACCGCCCATACTTCCGACACATAAATCATAATATTTCTCACACATACATTTAACACCATCAACCTTATCATCACCGAGTCACCAAATTTTCCCCTTCCACACATACATTAACCGCTCACCTGCTACCCTTGTCTTTCTCACAATCATGTATACATGTTCTTTTGCTCCACCATTCCTACTTATGATATACCCCAAGTCCTCAAAACATTTTACACATTCAACTCTTTTACTTTCTTTGTCCGTTTTCTTACATACCAATTTTCTTACATACCATTATTTTCCCCACATTCAGTTCAAGTCCCCTCCTTCCATATACCTATTTACTCTTATTATCATCTCTTTCATTTCCTCTCTACTACTCGCCATACATAGAATTTTATATTTTGATATATTAAATTCAGTAAAACAATTTAGCAAGTTAAGCTAGTTTTATTTAAATAATTTCAATAAGTTAATTTCAACTAGTAACAAGTACAATTAATTTATTCATTACTTTAAAAGTTTTTTTCAATCAATTATCATTATCTACAATCGGCTACAGATTTGGGTAAAGTCTTATAACTATTCACGTATAGGAAGTAGGCTTCCCACATTTATTCAACGTTTTTTTTATCGCGGTATATGTTTGGAACGCGATGTTATTAGAAAATAACTTGTTCCCATTGGAACATGTTAAACATAGAGTCAATGAATTATTTTATATAAATTTGCTTTATCATCCATCTCTTTTTCTAAAGTTCATTGAACACTAACTTAACAATAAGTACAGAAAAATTTCTACTTCGAAAGCGCTAGCATAGTTTTTGACATTGGCCCGCCCTTACCCGTCGAGCTCGTTCCACTAAAAATATGTATAAACGACACGACAATATTCATGAATATTTCGATTGTTGTTTAGAACAACAAACAAAAAAATCGCACCGATCTATTTATATTCTCGAATGCAAAGTAATGGTGATTTCATACGGTCTTGTAACAGAACGAGATGCATACGTAAAGGAGCGATTGCGAGAATTATAATTATTGTCTTGCGTTGTCGCGTTGATTCATTGATGATTATAAATCTTTTTAATTTATACCGAGGGAACTTATAACTTGTATCTGGATATAATATACAAATCGTCGTTTCAACAAGCAATTAATGCAAGTTTCTTCTAGCTAAGTTTTAACGTTAGTTTCTTTCACAAATTTGCAAACTAGTTGAATTTTTAAATGAGTAGTGAACAGTTGGATAATATTAATATAAACCTTATTTATGAATGACGCATACATTTTACTGCATGTAAAATAAAATATATATATATATATAAGTAGGATGTAGGTATATA
>WYDF02252704.1:0-20426 GCA_009867245.2 Adranes taylori
TGATAAAATTTTCCAAAGAAAATCAAATTGCAAGCGCCCTTTTTCGGTTGGCGCCCCTAGGCAGTTGCCTAGGTTTGTCTATTAGTGAAAGCGCCCATGTATACAACCAAAGGCAATTTACAACCTTGACTATTGTAGCTTTCTGCATTTTGAAACAAGGTTGTATGGGCTTAAGAATTTTATTTTTGGAGAATAGAAAATCAACTCGATGGACTAATATAGGGATCTTGCCACATGCCGAAAAAAATAAAGGGTTGAATTGTATATTCTGTGATGCAAGTAGGTTACTTAGTCTATAAATTTTATTTATTTCAACCCTTTACTTATTCTGTTCGTGGCAATATCATTAAAAGCTGCAATATTAGAAAAGAATTACTCCAAAAATTCTTTCCAACGGATTACGTGAAAAGAGTAAAAAGAGTAAAACGTTCAACGCAGAGAAAATGCGAAATGCACATTTAACACATTTAAAAGGTTTTAAAATGGAATCGCAACTATTGAACACGCTAATTGTTGTGGAAATAATAAAATATTAAATGCGCGTTGCATACAGTCTTTCATCTACGACCAGTTATAATTAATTAAAATCTTTATTGGCATTAAATCAGTATACATTCAACCAGAACCAAATTCTTTCAATATAAACTTAATACGAAAACAAAAGCAAAGGCAAAAATACACAGAAACAATAGTTCTCCTCTAGGAGAACCGACAAAGCTGCATTCTGACTAGTACCCCCTCCGCATTTACGCATGCCAATATTTTCATTGCATACCTAGCTTTTTTGCTACCATCTCAACATGCCCTTGCATATCCCATTCTGCGCCAACATATATCCCAAGTATTTGAATTTTTTAACCGTTTCGATTTTCTCTCCTTTCATTTCAAAATTATCTTGTTTACTTTCCTGTTCTTATCTCCTGCATACCATCACTTTTTTGTTTTCCACATGTTCTATACTTCTTCTATCATTGTATTCTTTTACTCTCTTTATTACATCCACCATTTCTTCCTTACTGCCTGTCGTATAAACTATATCATCCATACCTCTTATTTACCTATATTTATTTCCCCCGATTGTTCCTCTTTTAGCACCCTTTCAGGCATGAAATATTAAGCAAATATCAACGCATTGGACAACCATGCCTTATTCATTTCAAAACATTCTGATACATTCTCTCTTACTATCGTTCTTACTTTCGTTCCTATACACTCTTTTATCATCCCTATCATTCTTCCACCTACTCCAATTCACGCCATGTTCTGCCACAATACAATACAAATAACTTTTATTGGCATAATTCATTCATATTACAAAACTATTTACACTACATAATTTTAATACATAATTATATACTAATTTTTCCCTATCTGTAAAGAACTGGAATGGCATTCTATTTTCCCTTTAATATTTTCCCCTATTTTCATTACTTCTTTTCCATATTTCGTTTTTTATTTTTTCTTATTTCTCCCTTCTATTTAACTCCTCCATTATCCTTTCCATTATCTTAATGCCTTTTCCTCCCTGCTCCATACACACCCTCCAGTTTCCTGCTTCCTCCTTTTGGCCTTCCGTCCATCCTAACATTTTACATTCATTTACGCATTTCTCCTATGTTTCCTCCATTCCTCCACATATTCTACAATTTCTTTCACTCTCTTTTATCCAAATCTATTTCCTCTTTCCATATAGCCACACCTAAACCTTGCATCATCCTCTTTTTCTTTATAGTCTTGCATCTCCACATCCTTTATCGTTCTCTCCACCTCCATTTCGCACACCCTACCATCCATCATAACATTCTCTCATCGACCACCCACATCTCTCATACACTTTTTTTATATCCTTCACCCATTTATTCTGTGTGACTTCCTTTTCCACATCGTCCGTAGCACACATATATACCTTCCTCACAATTCTTTCCATCTCCCCTGCCATCACCTTTATTTTATACTTGTCCATTTTCTTTACTCCCTTTACCCAGCAGTCGGTCCTATTAACTTCCTTCATCACAAACTCACTAGGAGTTAACTTGGCTACCCCCAAAATCCTTTTCATATATTTCGTTGCCATCCTTTCTCCTCTTTCTCGAGGGCCGCCAATACTTCTGCTCGATACAATATTATACTCTCCACACATATTTTAAGAATTCTCAACCTTATTTTTACCGAGTCTCCAAATTTCGCCTTCCACACGTACCTTAATATCTCTGCCGATATTCCTGCTTTCTTCACTCTCATCTTCACATGTTGACATTCACTTCCCGTCCGACTTAGCATATATCCTAAATACGTACTCTTTTTGTCACACTCAAATAATCTTCCATTCATTTCAAACACATCCTTCTTATTATCCCTTCTCCCTCTTTTGCATATCATCACTTTCGTCTGTTCCATATTTATATCCAGCATCCCGTAAATGCTCAGGATGCATATCCAGCCAGTTTCCTGTTCATGTAGCATCCTGTTCATGTAGCCTCTCTTAGCGTATTTTCTTAATTCATATAAGTACATTTGTCCCTGCGTTCCTCCCTCGTTAGTGGACCTGCATCTCCAGCTACAGGCAACTGAAAAACTGGTTTCACTTGATTCTCTTTTATTTTTAGGAACAAAGTAGGGTAGTCAAGGGTAGTCAACTCGAAAGAAACCTGTGAAATTTTGTCGGAGGAACATATTGTGCTGCTGCCCGCAAACCCGAAAGTATTTCACAGTTTAGGTACTAAGGAGGCGTGGGCATGAAAAGTGCATCCTTTTGTTGTTGGCAGGTTATTGGGGGTATAAAACCTTTTTCCTCACATGAGAGATTCGGGTATGTGGATACGCTATACTGCCCAGCAGTTATTAGCTGACGTTCATAACTGTTCTACTTTATTATTTTTATTATTACCAAGGGCTGTTTACGGAATACCGCTCCATACCGCTGCGGACAAAAGACTTATTGTACATTTCCTGATCGTTCATTTACAACAGTGTCAACAGTGTCAATATATCTGCGTCATGTGCCAATTTGAATATTTCTTAGTGATCGTGTTTTTGTTCCAATTTATATTCAATTTTCACATAAAATCACACTCACATAAAATATGTTGAGCTATCTGGCTTTCCTCTAACCACAGCCTACACAGACTACACAGCCTACTCCTCTAACCACAGCACCTTGATGTATTCTTGGTCACAGCCAGTCTGCATAGTACCTTGATGTATTCGTTCGTCAGTCCAGATACTTTTCTGGCGTTGTTCAGGGTCTGAAGTGACCCCTGATTATCGCTTACTACAAAAATCCGTTGTACAAAAATCGACTTGTCAACACATAAACTTGTTAAAGATATGACAAGTCAATTCAACTAAGGCCGTAAGAAATTATTTCAGATTATTTATTTACGATTTTTAAATATCAAACCTAATTTTAAGTAACAATACATAAATTCAAAAAGTAGTTTTACAGTGCTGTCTATAATTTTTCTTAGGTCGGTCAACAATCGTATAACACTTTAGGCCGTGTCGGTGCTGAACCACCACCCTGTGTACAGAACGCAATGCTGACAAAAGATAAGAAACCATTCACCTACACGCCCGGGGGTATCGATTTGAGCGAAATTAGATCACCACGAATGGCGCGACGTATTGAGATTAATGCTAATGCGCCTGGTGTTGGAGAAATGCCTACTACGGATAACAATGCACCACCGTATAATGGTGGTGGAGCAAATGCCAACAGGGGACAGTTACCGCCATCTGCATTAGCTGCAATGCAATCTGCATTACCGGTACAAGTTTTTCCAACAGGTATACTCATCAAGTTTATTAAGAATCTTTAAATTATAATTCCGTCTGTAATCATAATTTAAATTAATATAGTAGCAATCATAATTAGTAATCATAAAAAATGGCTTTGCAGGAGCTGTACCACCTCCACCCCCAACACCACAGCACACTCCACACGCTCAAAACCGAGTTCCAGTCCCACCTCCACCGCCTCCACCTTCAGGCCCACTTCCTACCAAAAGCATTACAACGAACGATGGTGTATTCGAACGTCCCGATATGACTCAGATTATACCTGAAAATCCGATGGCTATGTTGCGCAAAACGCCGCGAGTCGAACGTCCATCGTTACTGGATGAATTATACAATGCGGAAAAGCAAGCCAAATCTCAACAAAAACAAATTTCGCAATCACCACCCGTGGCATATACACAGCCACAGAAATCGCCAGTAAATAATACTCAGTCGTATTCGAGTTCCGGAGCAAATCAGTATAATTTACATGACAATATTCCAGCATCAACGCCGCAAAGCGGATTCAAGAATACTCAGACGTATCAGCCAGTAAGTTTGCTTTTACAAAAAAGATTTTTTTTGGGGAAATTAATTTTTGTGCTTAATATTAATCTATGATAGGAAAGTCCACAAGCTTCAGTGGTACAAACAAATCGGCAGATACAGGATGCAGTAAAACAAACAACTCCTGTACCACCAATTCGACAGAATAGCCAAAACAATCAACAATTTTCGTATGAACAGCCAAATAGGTTAGTATTGATCTAAAATATGATTTTATGACATTGACATGTCTTGACACTACCAGATTATTTAAATGCAATTTTTAATTTGGAAAGCCTGCTATCAAAGCCGTTCACAATTTGAATCTGATAGACATTTCTTAGAAATGTAATGGCCAAACCAAAATATTCCTTCTTTGTAGATATGCGCAACAAAATGGTAGCCAGACACGCGTACTACCTAATACTCAAATTGGTTCAATATATATACCGCCACCGACACAGGAAGAAACATTTGCGCCAGTTAAAAGTCCGCCTACTCCTCCTCAACGTCAATCGTCAGCTCCGCAAAGCCCACAAGCTGCTATACCAAAATTAAATCAAGCTCCAAGGCCTTGGCAAAATCAGAAAAAAGGCGACACACAACTACCACCTTGGGCACAAAGATCTACATCACCTCAACGAGATATCGCACAACAGGTAGTAAACTGTTAATAATATGTCCATTAATTAAATATAAATAATTATTTTTAGGAAATCTTAGGAAATATTGCACAACAGCAATCTCAGCAAAAGCAACAGCAAGAATTTATTGCACCACCGTATCAACCGCCGCTACGAAAAGAAGACAACGCACAGCAACAAGCCTATCAAACTATTAGGGTACAACCCCCTACACAACAAGAGCGGGCATTCACTCCAAAAAGTGCACAGTATAAAGAACCTCAATCACAACAAATACAAAATGGTCAATATAAAGCACAACAACAATATACTCAGCCAAGAAGTGGCGGTTATCAAATGCAACCTCCATCACCAAAATCAGGCGTTGAAGTTGTTTGGGTTACACAACCAGAGGTAAGAGTTATGACATGATTTAATTCTTTGTAATTTCCACTATATTAATATCAAACATATTTAGCTTTATCAACATCCCGGAATGCCTAGTACTGTACCTCAACAGAAATGGGATCAAGCTCAAAACCAACAAAGAGTTTCAAAACAACAGGCGCAGAATCAATATGATTCAAGCGGACAAACCGGTGGTGGAGCAAGAGTGATTCCTGTTCAAGTTGAAAGTGGTGGCAATGGAAGCAATCAAAACAGGGCTTCTGGTAGTTTTACACCAACGAATGAAAGGTCTGTGCCTATTTCCATACGCTTTGCTTGTCCTTTATATTTATTGCAAGTCAGTTTTGACACCTTACTAGTTGTCAGAGTTATGTTTGATTTATATGTTTATGTTCCTTTTAAATTCTTGTGTATTATCTAAATTCTCATTTTTTTGGTCTATTGCGGTGCACAACTAACTTTAAACGAAGAATACCTAAAAGTCAAAACAAACAAGAGCTCCTCGAACAATCAACTGCATCAAGTAGGAACTTCAAAGAAAGCAATGACAAACTACACAATGTAGTATACAGGTGGTGAGTGCAAAGGATTTAATGTACGGAAACTGATCAATGTGAAAGAGTGGAAAGAACCATTGAAAAAGCTAAGTAATACAATATAAAAAGAGGTGAAAGATATGGATACGCTAACAACAATGCGTTGTTGCGGTTACAATTGGTGCGACATGGAATTTGGGTAGTTTTGCAAACTCCAATTAGTTGTAAAATCTCCCAAATTCTTACGGGATCACAAAATAATAATAAATCATGGTAGAGCAAAACTGTTATGTTAGAGCTGAGGGCTGCATGGCTCTAAGACTTGTTATTTCACCTTGATATTCAATAAATGGGACAATCACTATTTACGCTCTGTTGATATCGGATTTTTAAACGTACGACTCAAGAAACTGTTAAGCATCCTCAAAGAAACAAGATCGGTCCTGATTTAATAGATCAAATAATAGGTTGACTTACGTGTTTCTATTACACTAAACTGATTCTATTTGTTTGTCGTATACGTATAATTGCAAGCGACTAAATTAAAATATGGGCATAATTACTTTCTTTACTTGGAATTTTAATAAGTACCGAGAGCTGGGAGCTGCTGTAGCGATTGTTAAGCGTTTATATGAAACAAGATGTCGCGAAGTATGTATATTTAAGGATTTGAAACTGAACAGGAATTGCTGAATATGGCTAAACACCGCTGTATATATCATACTCGAATGCCTAGAACGGCCCGCAACCGGAGCTCCCGAATGGAGATCACCTATGCTCGCCAAAAACTTTTGGCTGCGATAATAGTGGCTCCTTTCTCTATCTAGTTTACTGTTTATTTACCTCCTGCTTTAAGGTCTAGAATTTTCAGTTGGTTGCAAGTACTTTTTGAAAACCGAATCGAATCGAATGGTTCCGGGGAGTAGTGACTGTGGATCCCTAACTGACAGAAGACGAAAGAAGTGGCTGCTATGAAACTACGATTGACGTTTGTTACGTAGGAACGAACGACTAACGCATAAGACACTTGTGAGTGACGCCCAAAAACGCCTGCCTAGTTTTTATATGAGGCTACCGCTATGTACAGTGCCGACAGAAAGTTTGAGGCAGGTTACCACTTTATACAATTGTATGTCTATGATCACGTTATACTTACGCATACGCATCCGCATGAAGATATGAAGATGGTGTGTGCAAAAGACGTTGAACGGATTTAAAGAAACTGGCAGTCATGAAAGTAAATACCGTACTGGCGGATATAGAAAAAACTACAAAATACAGGATAGAGAAATAAAAAAGATATCCTTGTCCAACAGAAGATCTACAACAGAAAAAATTAGATTGGTGTACAATCAATACAATGATGTCAAAATATCCATTTCAACTATTAAAGATCGGCTGAAGAAATTTGGATTGTATTGCCAATTAGGCCAATTAATAAGACGAAAAGAATAAATTGGGCTTTAAAACATCGAAACATCTAAACTGGACAGTTGAACAGTGGAAAAATCTCCTGTGGACAGGAATCAACGTTTATGCTGTTTAGATCAAAATTTCGGGTTTTCCTTGGGAGATTTCCTGGCTGTACAATGTTTACTCGTCTACTGTTGAACATGTAGGTGGATCAATACAAAAAGAAATTTACATAAAAAAATGACAAAAAAACAAGTATAGTCAGAAAATGTTATGTTTTTATCCTTGACCCAATTTTAAACTATTTTTAATAGCTCTTGAAATATTTTTTGTTTTAATAACTTATGTAGGTATTTTACTTGTACATACTGTAATTTCTTTGAAAAATACCTCGTCAAATATTTAAAATATGTAACCCATTTCTTGATGAGATTAATGATCATCAAATTTTACTTCTGTAGAAATTTCGCTAGACAACAGAGTTGGTCTGCATCGAATCCAACCCAGTCGAATGCATTCAAAGTGATACAGAAAATAACAAATACTGACGATGATGTGGATCATCTCCCAACAACCGAACATGGGCCACGAAGTTCACAGCAGTTTACACAAAGTCACACCGACCAAATCAGAAAATTGAAATTGAACGAGGGTGATAGAGACTTAATGAATAAGTTTAAACAAGGTACTTCAATATGTATTTATATTTTCATCTTGGCAATTTATATTCTCGTGTGTGCAAATAGCTTTTGCATTTTATTTTTTAACTTTATTCTAATTTTTTTCATATCATTTTCTAGATACTTATATAAAACGTCAAATTCCGTTGTCTGGTCAGAATTATTTAGATTTTTATCCAGTATTTGATTTTTTCAGTACTATTGGTAATTTTGATTTATTTTTATTTCGTTTTGTAACAATTAAATAAATTGGTGAAGGGTACATTTAAATTATTAATAAATTGGGTACTCGAGTTATTCTAAACAAATTCTAACATTATGATAAACAGGTATTGATGAAGAAAATAGCATACATAAAGAAGTAGATCCTAGGTATAGGGGCGCTTCCATACCTTCAAAAGCATTTAGGCTTCTTCAGGCAATCACTGACGGTAATACTTACACTTAACTTATGTATCATGTATAACATGTATCATTTCAAAGCTTAAATATAATTTTTTTTTAATAAAAAACTACACGTTTTCTAATAGAAATGCAGAAAAATTACAATTTCATGTTTCTGTTCCGGAAAAAAAACACCACTAAGTTTTTGTAGATTTCCAAATGAGTTGTACTGGAAAAATGATGAAAAATAGATTTCTACATGTAGTTTAGTTTTAAAAATTCACTAACTTGACTACGTTTTTTTTTGCTATAATAATTCTTCCGAAAAAGTAGATAGATAGAAACCTTTTTTGGCATAAAATTAATACAATAATTTCTAAAGATAATACAATAATTCCTAACAGTATAAAAAACAGTAATTAAATAACCTCAAAAAAATACACAAAATAAATACCAAAAAAAAAGGCAATGTAACAATCATTATTCTGATTATTCTTTTTCTCCCCTAATGCATATCCTCCAAACCTCCCCCGTCCTATGTTACATCCCCTGTCTTCACCATTTCAACCAAATCCTTTTCATTAGTTCCTTTCCACTCCCCTCTTCCCCCAAACGTATCCTATAAATTTCCTCAAGTATGCTTTCCCTTCATTCCACTCAAACCTCCCACATTCTCTCATCCAATGCAACCACTTTTCCTCTCCCTTCTCCCAACCACAAATACACATTCTCTCTTGATATTTCATCCAATATATATTATCACACTCTCCACTACGACATCTGAATCTTATCCTGTTTTCTCCCACGCGTAATCTTAATATTAAATACTCAGGCCTTCTTCCACCCTTATCCATTCATACTTACTATTAAACCTACTACCTCTTATTCTTTCAAACCTTTCCTGCCTTTCCACATCTATCATTCTCTCTACTACTACATTCACCGTTTCTTTTCCCTCCAGGATTTTTCTTCCCACTTGCTCATGCCCAGTACGTACATTTCCTTAACCAACCTCCAATCATGATCCATTCATACTTTTTTTTCAAACTTGTAACCCAACATTTATTTTTTCCCGTTTCTTCTAACACAATCTCATATGGCGCTTTTCCTATCCACACCAATCCTTTTCCTTTTAATACTATCCTTTTAATACACCCAGCTTGCACTCTTTCTATCAGCTCTCTTTCACACAGAGCCCACATTTTAGAGCACCATACATCAATATACTCCTCACACTAACCCCCATTATCATCAACCTCATCTTCACCGCTTTACCAAACCACCCTTTGCACACCATCCTCATTCTTTCCATCACTCCCCTTGTTTTCATTATTATCATCATAATATGTGCATTGCAAGTGCTCTTCACTCGCTTTATTCTCTGCCCTCCCAGTTCAAAGTTATATCTTCTACATTCTTCCGTGACCTTCGTTTTTCCAACATACCTTTCTCATCCCTTTCTCTCCACATACCTCGTCATTCTTCCAGTCACCTCATTCAATTCTTTCCTTGTACTCGCTATACATATTATGTCATCCGCAAACGTCATCGACTATGCTTTAATCTCTTTTTCTCTTCTTCATGTTTTCAATCTCTTGTCCATGCTTTATATCTGCCTATCTGTATGTACCCCCCACCCCCTCGCTTGTCCTTTCCTTAATACTCTAAATTTCATATGTATATATAGAAACAACTAGCGCTCAGAGGGCACTCTTGTCGCAGTTCTCTTATTACCTCAAAACAATTAGACACATGCCAAATCACTCTCGCCCGAACTTTCGTTCCCTCATACATTCTCTTTGTCATTCTTACTAATCCATTCGAAATTCCTATCCACCATTTTCTTCCACAAGTTCTTCCTTATTATTCTATCAAAAGCAGCTCTTAAGTCCATGAACAACAGAAATACCCTCCTCTTTTCCTTTATTTCTTGACTAATAACATAATTTATTGTACTTATGTTATCTACAGTCCCCCTACCCCTAACGAATCCTTTCTACGTATACTATAGTATCCCTTTCACCCTTACCTTCTCTTCCAACCTTCATAATCCTTGCATACAATTTGTACAAATCATCCATTATCGCGATTCTCTTATAACTATCAAAACTTTTCCTATCACCTCTTTTATTTTGTACCTGTATAATCAACCCCTTTCTTCCGTTCTTCTGGTACCCACTCTAATCCTAACCATATTCTATTTGATATCTTAATAATGCTCTCATACCATTCTCGCTTAAGCACTCCCACACCTCTACAGGTATCCTGCGTGGCCCAGCAGCCCCTTCTTTCTTCATTTTAGCAATATCACGCTTCACAACCTCGATATTTATTTCCACAACATCTCCTATATCCAATACTGCGAACCATCTTCATTCCCTCTTCTTTTTATAGCCTCATTCAATCGTGCCCTACATTTCTCCTCCCAATCACTCAATCTTAACTCACATCCTATCTTGTTATCCCCCATTATTCTTCTACTTCTCATATACATCCACACCTCTCTTATTTCTTTCTGCTAATTATTTATTATCATCTAACCATTACCTTTTTGCTCTGTCATACTCTTCCCATGACAGTTGCCCTTTCCTAATCTTCCCTAGTACCTCCCTCACTCTCTTTTTCATTCTTACTCATTCTCCGTACACTTCCATAACTCCGCCCTCCTCTTTCTACCTCTGTTGTCTTCTTTTCTTTTTCACTAACTACATCTCCTTTACAATATTTTCTGTGTTCTCCACAACCTCGTTTTTAACTTCTTTCAATTTCTTCTCCATTACTTTTTTCATCCCGTCATTCTATACGTATTGTCTCTCTCCCACCACTCCCAATTCCCTCTCATCACATTCTCCTCACTCCCTTACGGCCATCCTCTACTCTATCTCCACCGGAAAGTTGTCCGATTCAACCCTTTCCCCAATATTCATTTTTTCCATTATTCACTCTCTATTTCATTCATGACCAAATAATCAACTACCGATCTTCCCCATGCCCTCTAAATATAACATTTTCCTCCCAATCTCCGTTTACACATCCATTTTCCACTATCAGGCCATTTTTATTAACCCACTCTAAAAACCTCTTTCCGTCTACATTTATTACCTTATCCTTAGATATTCTCTCTACATATACCCCCAATATACCACCCTCCGTTTCTACTGATACTCATATTCCAATCCCCTTTATTGTTAACGCGTCCCATTACCTCCCTCTCCTTCTAATAAATTCACTCACCCTTCTCTTGAGGCAGCTCCAATATTTGGTCACATATACCGTCAGCACCATCATCCTTCTATCCTCCAGACCAATCAATTTTCTATATACCCACCCCCATTCTAAATTTGTCATGCTACATTCTATTATTCCGTTCCTTACAGCGGTAACTAACCGTTCACTTACTGTCCCCATTTTGGTTTTCTTTCTAGCTCCTTGCATTTTTCAAACAAAAGCATCAAATGAATTCAAATACTCCATCACCTCTCTCATCCCTAGCGTACATCTGAATCCAGCTACATTACAACATCCCATCTTTAGGTACCCTGATCTCTTCCCGTCTCCATTCCTTCCATTTCCACCATTTTGCCTAACCCTTTTTCTCTATTTCCTCGCCCCCTCATGTCTCCATAGAATTTGCCTCTACCCATTCCCCTCCCAATCTTCCTTACCTTTCTCCAAGTGTCCTATTCCTGACTCTCATTATAACTCTCATTGTACATTTCTTCCTCTTCCACACTTTCTTCCCTCCTTTCCTGTTTCCTACACTACTCTTCTCTTTTCTAATTCTCCCACCTATTTTCCGTTTCCCATCTTGTTCTGATTACCATCTTCCCTCAGACTATCATCCCTATCTCTTTCATGGATCTTAATCATTAACTTCTCCCTCTATTCATCCCACATCCATAGCTGTTCTCTTATCCATACTTTTTGAAGCCTATCCTAACCTTTTCATAACCCCTCTTTTGTTCCATCGTGCAAATTTGTATCTTTTTCTGTCTCTCTTCCTCTACTTGTCAAGTCATTCTGAATTTATACTCTGCTTCCTTTCAGCCTTACTTTCTTTTCCATAATATTTCTCTTATCCGGCCATGAACTCAATCTCATAATAATAGGCCTCACCTTCTCCATACTTGTTTCCCTTCTTATTATAAAGAACTCCACCAACTCGATCGAATTATTTATACATTTTGTTCGCGAACTACTCATTCTCAATTCTTTGCACTTGCAAAATGTGTAGTTTTCCACTTTTATATAGCAGCACCTCAGTGGTAAACTGTACCTACTCTACAAAATAAAATTTTACAGAAGAGGAAATTAAAGCGCCTTCAAGGATATAAAACAACCTTTCGTGATGATGATACAAAATCAGGTGAAACATATTTATTTTTGAAAATAAACGACTTGGGTAATTTTCTAATTTTAGTGAATTGCATAATTCAAAGGATACCCATTTGGAAACATTAACATGCACGTAATACAACTTACCGTCAATGGATTCTTCCTTAGAGGTTATGTTTTGAAATTAGCTTTTTACCATCTTTTATTTATTTAAATCATTAGCCAAATCAAAACGAAACTTGCTGTGACTCATTGTAAAATGTTTCAAAACTCGGGTTTATCATTAATTTACAATTTGAATTACTCTACATGGACTCAAATATCGATATGGTAATCGTTTTACCTCTGACACTCCACTCGTTTTAGTATAGTTTAACCCTTTCGCACCAATTTTTTTATTTGCTGTTTTAAATTTCTGTCATTCTTTTCTGACTCTCTATGTCCAGAAGACATCATCCATTGCTAAAGTTAGTTAATTTTTGAAGGGGGTTGGTAATAGGCGTCGTGGGATATATATGTACCATTGGTATTTTTTGTTGGAACATATGTATCCCAATGGTATAAAATTAAAATAAATCTTGCTAATTAGGTTTTTATTTTTCTGAATATAGTAAGAAATTACATTTATGCATGATATGGCATAAAACACAATTTACACAAAGCAACTTTACACATTGTGCACAAGGTTTTTGTTCGTGTTTCTTTATCCTGACTGGAATATTTCGCACATCTTCGCCTTGAAGTACCTTCAACTGGAAGGTGGTCTCTTACCTTCATCATCAGTTTCATTGCCTTTGAAAGACGTCCGGCTTTCTTTCACTTGATTGCACTTGTTTTCTTGCTAGCGGTGATCAAATGTTCTGCAAGTGAAACAATAAACTTTAAAAGCGGTTTCTTTGTCCTGTGTTGTTCGTTGAACAAAATTGAAGCATTGACAACAGCTGTCATAAGAAATTTACGAAACACCTTCCTCCACCATTTTTGTGATTTACTATCAAAATAATAACATCCCACTTTTTGCTCCGATAGAGCCACTCCTCCCATTATTTTGTTGGTGAGTGCACTCGCTTCTGGACATTCCTTCTTTTGGCCATTCTTCTGCTTTCGAGTTGCGGTTTTACATCAGAGTTCATACAATTAGTAATCACAAGAAACTTGAATTTACGCGAAACGATACAAGTTCCTATAGAAGGATATGGAATGTTGTGCATTAACCCAACACTTGTGGAAAAGCGATCGAACGCTAAAGTTACTCGTGGATCTCGTATTGTAGAGCTCAGGTATTTACAACCATTTCACCTAAAGTAGTAGTAATTTGTCCTTCAGTGTTATCTCTTCCAGAATATATATTGAGGTCGTAAAATTTTGCATTCAGAATAGCACATGGCCTTGATGTTGTGACATCAAATTTAGGTCTAAATGAATTCGGAACGGGATTCCAGGATATCACATCAGTAGTATAAGTAACAGTAGGTTGAGTATTTTCTAATGCCTCATCAGAATCGTCGAACGAATTGGATCAAACACCAGCGCTTTCAATATCTTCATAACTTTGTGTGCTCTCATTTTCCGGTCTGAAATCTTTATCTTCCAAAGAATCGTCAGACATCGCAAACGGGTTGCCATCATCCAAATTCTCTCAGTATTTTTCCATACTGCCACCAAGACAATCGTACTGGCACCAAGACGATCCACTGCACAAATGACTAAACAGATTTGTAAAAACGTGTTGAAGCATGGTAACCGCAGGCTTGTACGTTACCGATATCTCTGCAACTAGCATAACACTGGGACATCGCTCTATTTAATTTCACAAAGAATCAAAACCCAGCGAGATGTTTTCTCTGTTGTTTGGGATATATGTGTCCTGTTGGTAGCGAAAGGGTTAAGAACACTTTACTTCTTGGTAGAGTATCGTATATTAAGTTAAATGGTAATAAAAAGGGAAAATAAAGAAAAAACTTACTTGGTACAGTTTACATCTGAGGTACTGATATATTTTTTTAATATTATTAACGCACGCTTAAAATATAAAAATTTAAAATACTGCTTGTTTTCATACTTGTATAATTTCACATATCACCTCTTGTTCTATAATTTTCATTTCGTTACAAATTAATCAGTATTATATTCTAATGAAATCCTGTATGAAAATTAAACCATTTGATGAGTGATCTATTTTCTAATTCTCAGGAAGTCATGCTCAAACATCTGGTGCGCCATATGTGAGAAATATACCCATACATATTGAAGGTAAGTAATTTAAACATTTTCAGTTCTCGAAAATTTATCATGACTCAAGAAATAAATCTTTAATTTAAAATTGACGTATTTTATCATACGTTTAATAATTTTCTTTTAAAAATACATATATTCCAACAACAAAAAAATGAGGCGTTTATAAAACGTTAGGCGGTAACAAAATTCTTTTCTCTTTTTCTGTAATTTGTTATAGGCGACGAAACAATCGATCAATCATTCTACGAACAATGGCCCCCGTACTGGCACCACCACCCATGTTTTCCATTTTACGTTCCAGCTCCTAATCATTCACCTTATGGCATACCGTATTGGTATTTACCATGCCCATCTCAAAGATCTGCATCAGTTGACAAGTGTACAAATTTCAGTAGTGATAACATAGAAAAACAACTAGAGCAAGAAGCTGAAACAAGAAACAGAAGAACACCAACACCATTTTGGGGCCATTATCCCTCATCAAATTATTTACCTAATAGTGATTACCATCAGAATAATTGCGATAGAAAAACTCCAATACCTTACTGGGGTTATCCCCCACCTTATCAATCAAATGAAATTGAAGAGGACATTCATTTACATTCTGCAAAGAAGCTATCAAAATCTACTCGAAATACACCTTCAGATCATCTTGACGAAAATAATAAGAGAAGAGAACACACCTCTAAATATTGGGATCCTTATTGGATGCATTTTCCTGTCATGTACCCTCCATATCCTCCACGTCCACCATATTCAGGTTATTTGTCGAGCGATTATGAAGGCTATTCATCATCTACTGATGAATTAGCTTACTATCAACGAAAACTTAAAAGATCACAAAGTAGAGAAAAGATTTTGAATCAAAACATTAATAGTAAATTGCAAAATGAAATAGAAAACGAAGATAATTTAGTTGCAACAGTTATGGATAACGAATTGAGTGAATCTTCTGTTTCTGAAGATGAAGAAGTGGTTGAAATCTATAGGAGGAGTACAAATAATGTACCTACTATTTGTGAAGAAATACATCTTACTAAATCTAATGAAGCTGCAAAAGATTGTGATTTGGAAGAACCTAATAGTGATTGTAACTGTGATACAGAAAATGAGTCGTGTGATAATGAAAGTGATGAGGAAATGAGTTCAGATGATTCGTCTGAAGATGATTCTGAGCATTTAGTCCCAAACACTTTAGGTGTGATAGATGATGTGGTACCACATGTTTTGAGCGTGATCTTTGAAGATAATGAACGATTATCATGTTGCTCAGCTTTAAGCAATGCAACGGGTGATTTTCTTACACCATCCAATGATTTATACATCTCTAAGAAGATTGATCAGTCTAGTCTTGATCATGTGAAAAATACAAATGGTATTCACAATACTTGTGATTCCCAATCACAAAATAGCGATATCAGTTTTGTTAATGCTGATTCATCTGAAACTGAATTAGATTCATTCACAAGCGATTTAGATGATAGGGAAGCGGAAGATGTAGAAGATATACCGCCCGAAGAAGATGGAACTACGTCGACTACAATTCTAAGTAATGTAATTTATGAAACTAGTCAAAATGTGTTGAATTGTATGTCAGCTTTAAGTGATATTCTTGATAAGCAATTGATATGTGATTATAATGAAAATTTTACCCTTAGAACTGCAACTCAAGAAGTAGGTGTTGATAATAGCATCAATTGTGATTGGAACATAAATAATATAACTAAAGGAAATTTAAATTTAGGTGAGAACTTAGGTGATTCTAGTCAAGATGTAATAGTAAATATTACTTTAAGAAATGTAAGTGATAATTATGTGATAGCTCAGGAAAATTGTGATGAAGCTGAATTGGAACTTAAAGATGATAACTCTGTTATTAGTTTACATAGTTTGAATATTGAAGATCCGCAAGAAACATTTGGTCCTGATAACAATTCTTTAATGATATGGGAAGCAGAGGAATATGAAGAAAACAGTACAAAAACCACAGAAAATAAAACTGAACGTAGTGAAATAGAAAGTATAGAAACTGAGAAGATTTTAATGGAAGAATTTAGAACGTCAGATCAAATTGGGTTAAATGAAGCTGATGGAAATGATGCTGATGAAGAAATTGATTTTTGGAGTCAGATAAATCAAGAAACAGATGTAATGCCAATGAGACGTACAATAAATCGTTATAGTGAATATAGAAATTCTATGGCATCGACTGAAATATATGAAGGTTACCTATCTTCAGCTAATGAAACCGACATGATGACAACTACAACCAAAGAATCAGAAAACGAAGATAGTAAAGGTATTGAAATTATAAGAAGTAACTTAGCCGAAAAGGAAATTATAGTCGAAGATGATCAAGGCAATAGCATCGCAGAACATATGATTGAGAAAACATGTACTATAGAAACCGATGTGGAAAATATTAAAGATGGTTTCCACAGGAAAACAATAACTAATTGCAAGAACAGTGAAGAACGTACAATTCAGGAAGCATCAGATGATGAGATAATTAAGCTCGTAGATATTACTGAAAATAATTTGATGGAATCGGGCATTGTGATTGATATTACAATCAATAAAGAAGGCATCTCTAAAAAATGTATCGAAGAATCCACTGCGGCTAATGTGGTTGTGAAAACTGATATCATGAAAGAAATTTTGAAGCCTTCCACATCAGACCTTCATGATATTCAGCTTAATTTTTGCCTTAACAAGAAAAACGATATGGAATATGTATCTGATTTAGACGAATTAGATCGAGGTGTTGACAGTAAAGTAGTTTTAGAAGAATCTTTACCAAACTTAGTTAATCCTGAATTGAATTCTATTGAATTAACTACTAATGATTTAGAAAAGAAGCACGTACAAAATCCAGAGTCAAATAAGCCCAAACAAGTTTCTAAACGATTTGATTCACTTACTAAATCAACTTTGGAGAGTATAACAGATGTGATAATGCAAGATGCCTCGCAAAATATTCATGACGTCACTTTAAATTCTGAACTGTTTCATCAAAATACTAATGAAGTTGCTACACATGATACAAATGATGCATTAATTGAAGATTCTGAAAATATACATAGTAAATTACCATCAAAGAAAACTCAACGAAAACTTAAATCAGCTTCCAGAAAAAATAAAAAATCTTCTACTAAAACTAATAAAAGTTTGAATATTGGAAATATTGAGAACAAACAAAATCTACTGCCAAAACCTGTTCATGAAATAAATGAAGACGTAGCTAATGAGGTTCCACACACAACAGAAATTGAACAGGATTTAACAACAATAGATAATATTAACAAAGACGATACCTGCTCACTGCCAAATACACTGCCTCATCAAGTATTAACTAAGAATAGTATCAATCAACATTCCAAAATTAACGCCAAAACGCTTGGCGTAAACAACTCAGGTAATAATGTAGAAACTAACATTTTAACAACGGAAACTTCTCTACATTCCAATGAAAGGAATGATTCAGATGTAAGTTGCGAATATGAAATGAGTAATCAAGTAAATGAAAGAATTGAAGAAGAGGTTGACGACCTCAAGATTCCTTCAATTAAAGAACGCATTAAAGCCTTAGAGCAAGCAGCAAGTCGTCAATCATCCGTAGCTGGAGAGACAAAATCGATGATAGAAGCGGTTAATAGAACATGTTTGTCGACTAAAAGCAGTGTCAAATCGTTTGATTATAATAGTGAAGATGATATGGATTCTGGAGTAACATCAGATATAAGTAAACATGTGTCGGATAATGAATCGGAATTTTGTGAGCTCAAAAAAATGAGTCGATATAAAAGAGCAGCAACGCATTCCAGATTATATAAGCTCTTACAAGATGAATGTGATGATGAAGATGATGACCAAATAAACAGTACTAGAATGAAAATGAATACTTTGGAATTGCCAGCAAATGCTACTGATATTAAAGTCCTGAAACAAAACTTATCACTTCCTTTAAAAAATAGTTTAAATGACAGTTTCCAATCAAGTGGAATTTTATCTCCATCATCACCTATAGTTAATGAGAAATTAGTCAATGAATTAGTACAAAGTCTTTTACGTAATAAAATGGGTCAACCATTTAGACATATACCTTTAGAACGTCTTAAAGCCGCCGCTTATAAAATTCTAGCTGAAGATCATGACCTATCCGATCCTAGTAGTTCGGACGAATTGAGTCAATTTTTATCACCGGCTTGGCAACATTCTAGCACTTCAACTTCGGCCGAAACACCTCAAGAATTCTACCTCAATAATGAGTATAATAAGTATTACGCTTCCTGGGCATCAGCTGAAGCATCACAATTGACACGAACAGTAAAATGTCCGCGAATTAAAAGTTATAAAAATGTTCCAAAATTGTTATATAGTGATGAGGAAATTACTAATTCGGAACCTTGTTAATTTCATCCAGCCTGTACGGTGGCTGTCAAAAGTAATGATGCAAAAATTTTTTGACGCGAGCTGTTTTGGTCGTGCCTAATCTTGAGGTATTCGCCGATTAAGAATAAATTACGTTTTCTTTTAGTTAATTTTTGGTTTGATTATTGGCATATTCAATGTGACATCGGCTTTTAAATCTGAACGTAGACACTTCAGTTTTTTGAATTTATCTAACTCGTAATCTAATATATAATAGCTTATGGAGTAAACTCCACCTTTTACAAATCAAGCAAATGAATCGAACCAGACATATTTTTTATGTATTTGATAAAAAAAATTATGCTAAACAATTTTTGTTTATTTTTCTAATTGTTTTGTTGATATTTTAAACTAACTTTACATTCATAATTTTATTATTATCGTTATATAATATTATAACCATGAATTTGGATCTATTGAAATCTGCAACTAGTCTAAGCCCATTTCAAAATCAAAATAAACCTTCCCCGAAATTATAACCTGTTTATGCTACCAAGATTACATTTCACGAACATATCGTTCCGTTGATGGAAAGGTGACCCATTTAAAATCATTAATTTTAAAATCCAGTTTAGCCATTTTAAAATGTTTAGTTGCTTGAAAGTTTAAATGAGGATTGTCAGTATGTCTAAATTGGCTTTATGTTCATGTTGCAACAACATTACGATGTATTCTTTGAGTTCCTGTCATATTTTTCCAAAATTTTATGATTTCAACCCTAATAAAGGTGAAAGTTTCGTCCATTATAATAGTTTGTGACACTTTTCCATAAAAGCAGATACTTTCTGTTTCATTAATATCTGCTTTAAAAATATAAATTTATGGTAAATTAAAAAAAATATGATGAAATGGAATTTTATTTCAAATAATCTATATAAATAAAAATGAATGGCTATATGTGTTGCTAAGCGCAAAACTCGAGAATGGCTGAACCGATTTGGCTAATTTTTTTTAAACTCAGTTCGTATTAGCCCGAGAAAGGTTTTTACGGAGAGAAATATTAGAAAAATTGCCCAGAAATTGGAAAATTCGCGAAAATATCATATAAAATTTTT
>WYDF02252715.1:0-20425 GCA_009867245.2 Adranes taylori
AAAAATCGAGTATCTAATTTGACAATAATTTTTAATTTAAAACTTTAAACCAAGTACTGTATTTACAAGATGTAGTTCTTTATCCGATACATGCGTTTCAAGTCGACTGAGTCATTTTCAAACTGATTTCCTACTCGCGTTTCTGTTGGTCGATCGTCGATGGATGCCTTTATCAGTTCTTAAGTCTTTTTCATCTTCTATTGTAGTTATTTTTCTATTGTAGTATATGGTTTATTGTATTTCTCTCTAATTCATCATTTTATTTTGCCGCTTTTAAGTTATTATGGTTAATGATCTTGTAAATTGTAATAGTAGCTTCTCAAACTTCTATCTTAATTATTCTTTTTTATATTTAGGTTTATTTAAGTTCTAAAGATGTTTTGATGTTCTCTGTATCTTGTTCTGAAACTCCAGTTTATTTTCCTGTGTATATTTTGTCATGTCTTGTCTAGTTCTTTACGTTCAGATTGTATAGTTTACACAATTTTGTTATTTTATAAATATCCGTGTCCTATCAATCTGTTTAAATTATACGTGTCAATATGTAAATGTTGTGAATTTCTCTTCTTGTTGATATTTTATTTTAACAAGATTTGGTAGCAAACAATAGAAAAAGAGCCAGAAATTCAATTTAAACATATCGTGGGCTTTAATTTTTTCTTTTAAATTGTATGCGATAAACTTTCTTGTGATAAATTTAATAACATGTAAAAATATTTTTGTGATAAATTTTATGTTTATTTCCAAATGCTTTCATCATTTTACTTATCCTTTAATAAAATCTTTTCATTTTGACAGTACTTTTTAAGTAATAAAATATTATTTTATTTTAGTTGTCGTAGTTTCAAATAGAAATCATAATCATAACCATAATGTCAGAACAAATTGAAGAGATGCAATAAAAATAATGTAGCTATACAATTGTTCAAGTCAGCTAAGTATTATAAAACTACATATCATATGAATAGCTTAAAATCTATAATCTAAATTTAATAATCTATAAAGTGTTTATATCTAAAGACTATCTAAGTATCGATAGAGTGTCAATCTATAGAGTGTCTATATATAGAGTGTCAATATATGAAATTATATAACCTTTCAAAGAAAACAAGCCAATAATCTACTAATCATTTGTCGAAATGTTTAGAGTAATTATGATAATCTTGTATGCCGAGCGGGGCAGATTCAATTAAAAATATCTTCAACTTGCTTCTGACGTTACCAAAGTTAATTGAGTCTTTGATTGTTTGCAGAAGTGGCAATGAGAGCCAGCAGCATACACAAAGGAATCATATCGCTCGTACAAAATTGAAAACACATAATATGTCATCCGGATTCTGTAGAAGAGACATAAAGTACGCCATAAACTGTGAGTACTTTATGTCTTATAAAAATAGGTTTACAACTATCTCTTTAATCTAATCCATAAATTATGCGTAAAGCGCTTGCAATATTAAAATTCTTTTACCTTGATCAGTTGGTACTGCGCCCCAAAATATTATTCCAAAGCACATGACCGAAAAAAAATTCCAAAATAAATCCGTTACTACAATAATTCTTTTAATTTTTTAATGTAAAACAAATGCCAACAAGTTTAGAATAGAAAAAATCAAAATAAACCCCTAGTAATTTTGTGCTGTGGAGTGCCGTATTATATATATTGACACCTGATCAAAAGTAAGACGGTTATTCTGTGTTCTAAATATAGTAAAACTAGTTTTGTTATTATTTATCTTTAGGCAATTTAAGTTACCCTGTTCCCAATAGTAGATCAACCCCATCCCATTATTTAACTCAGAACATTAGCAGGTATGATAAGGAAATTTATGTCATCGGCATACATAATGACAAGGATGTTATAAATATTATTTTAATGATGATTTCCAAGTCAGTAGCGAAAATTATAAAAAGTATAGGACCGAGGAGTAAGCCTTGCGACACGCCACACTGCCACATACGGTCTTGTAGATTGGAACAAAACCATTTAGCGGCATCGAAAACCATACCTTAGCAGTTTCTCATAAAGAAAGGAGTGATTAACCATATCCAAGGCTTTCGACAGTTCAACAAACAGTCCGGCATTCAAGTCACCCTTGTCCAAAGCATTTACTATCTCAGATGTAGAGAGCTAACGCTGAAGCTACTGAACGATTTTTGGGAAAGGCGTGCTGACTATTTGAAAACAAAAGAAGTTTGTTACAGTAATATATAATTTAATTATTCATTAATGCTTCAATTAACTTGGCTCGTGATGAAATGATGCTAATAGGTCTGTAGTTGGTAATGTTATTAGCGTGTGGAATCACAGCAGTTTCCATTAGGATTGTTGGGAAAATTCCAGTGATAAATGAGAGATTGCATATGAATAATATTGGTGTGATCATAGAATGTATGCATTTCTTTAATAAATGATTGGCAATATGGTCAGGTTCACCAGAGGTGCTTATGAACTGTCTTAATTATTTCTGATTTGGTTTCGCAATATCGGGTTGAAACTAATGAGCAAAACCTAACGAAATAATTATTAGTTTACTTACATATATCTTTTACATTACACTTTAATTGAGTTTGAGAAGTTTTGCCTTGTAAAGTATTTATAATGGTCAGTGCCGTTTTTGCACGGTTACAGGAATATTCAACAAATCTGTTGGTCCATACAATTTTGACATCTCTTAATTTTGTTTTGGAATCGAAAATGTAGAAGAGTTCACGTACCTTGGGAGGATAGTTATCCATAATGGTAGTGCAGCTGCAGATGTAAGAGCAAAAATCCGAAAGGCATATGGGGCCTTCATTCAGCTATGTCCACTCTGGAGGACAAGAGAGATTTCCACAACGACCAAACTCCGAATATTCAGAACCTATGTGAAAGCAGTGCTATTATACGGTTGTGAGACTTTGAAGGTCACCTCCAAAATCACCAGTCTCCCTGAATAGATGCCCCAGAAAAATTCTCCGAATCGAATGATATCTACCGAAGATCTTTGGAACCAAACAAGAGAGGAATCCATGGAGGTGGAGAAAATGGAGGTGGATTGGTCATACCCTCCGAAAATATCAGGATGCTGTAGAGAGACAAGTTTTGTTCGAGAATCCGCAGCGAAAAAGGAAACGTGGAAGACCAAAGACATCATGGAGAAGGACTGTAGATGAAGAGACAAAGATGGAAGGAAAGACTTTTGCAGAGCTGAATGTCCTCGCTAGAAATAGAGTGCGCTGGAAAAACTTCATCGAAGCTCCATGCTCTAAATAAGAACGAAAGGAATTAACTGAACTAACTAATTTCGAATGGTATATTTTGTTTATATTTTTGAACTTTCTTTCTCAGCAAAAGAACTGAATTTATATAATAAAGAAATTTTGGATTTCAATTCAACAAGTTCACTTGTAAACCATTGTTGCTTTCTAGGTTTACGAAACCTCTTAATTAAAGGAACATGGTAGTAATAAAGATTATGAAAGATATCCTAAAAGCATTTGCCCAGTTAGCACTTTCCCAGTTAGCCACTTTCCCAGTTAGCCTCGGTAAGTGATTCATTAAAATTGGTTACATTGGTTGTGCTATAATTTCTAACATATGATACATCAGATTTTGGGTTCCTGTACGATGTGTTAAAAGTCGACAAGAGCCCGTAGTGGTCGGGAAAGCTACATATTATCAATGAAGTTGTGGAAATTTCCGGAAGCTCTGGTGGGTTGATTACAACAACGAGATAGATAGTAAAAATTTCCATCTATCCTACAAAAAAGTTACAATTTAGAAAAGAAAAGATTCGCTGCAAATATTTTGAATCCTTAAACGTTAATTTATTGTAAAGCAACAGTAAAACTGCATTTGTAAACTGCAACAATAAAACTGCAACAAGTTGGCTGCATTTGGAAAGATGAAGAATACTTTCAGGTGAAAGTTACCCATGTGTCTGAAGAGTAAAGCATTTAACCAGTGCATTCTGCCCGTGTTGACTTATGGTGTAGAATCCCTAACAGTCACAAGAACAACGGTGACTAAACTGCTGAAAGCGCAATGGAACGAATAATGTGAGGGCTTTCTATGTGATATAATACCAATGCTACTATATGTTATCGAGAGAGTGATGACATTAAAATGGAACTGGGCAGGCCATGTAGCAAGAGCAAAGGATGGGCGATGGACGAAAAGGATTTTGGAATGGAGACCCCGACTACAATCAAACACAAACAGAGGACGACCTCCGACGAGATGGACAGATCACATAAAGAGGGTGACTAGAAATCGGATCCAGGCGGCGCAAAACCGGATTCTGTGGAAGAGCATGCGAGAGGTCTATGTTCAGCACTGGACCCTGGAGGCTGTATGATAATGATGATGAACAGTAAAATAATAAGTAGATAATGGACGTCGCTAAGTTTTCATTTTCCCCGTAAAGTTCGGAACAATAAGGGGGATCAGGAATGTGATTATATCATTTTATTACTAGTTATTTTATTTTATTTTTAGTTCACGCGGAAAGAATAGCCTGTATATTAAATATTACTACCTAAACTGTACAGGAGGTATAGGATCACTTCGCCTACGAATTTTTTATTAAAAAACCGAGATTTTTAGGACATCATTTTAAGAAGTAAATAAATTTTTTATTCAGCTTTATTTTTATATAAATAAACTGAAACAAACGTATAAGGAAAGCATAATAACATTTTTTATCGAAATGAAATTTTATGAGTGAAATTTAATTTATATTTCTCTGTGTAAAATTTTTATTTACTTTAAAAAACATTTTTTTTTAATTTAAAACGATCAGAATAAAATTCAAACAAGAAATATCAGATGTTGGAATATTATTTGCATCAAACAATATTTAATAAACTAGGAGATACATAAAATATGAAATGCGTTTCCTAGAATATAATTAGCTTTTGTTAAATTCGTATTTGCGTTGTCAAATAGAAGAGAGAAAATGAATGATTTACAACGTAAAATTAAAAAGGAATAATGAAGTAAATGTCCTGCCAATATTATTTAGCACCAAAATTTGTTCCTTCAAAGCCAATAAACTTTATATTTTGTAGAACTGGTGAAGGAACTGTATGTGTGAAGTTGGAAGTGAAGAAGTGAACTGAAGAAAATTGAAATGAATAGTTACGTATTTAGTAATAAACAAATTTTAAGCCAATAATATGTAAGCAAAATAAAAGTTAAAGATAACAAAAGAACAGGGTACCGAGATTCTGTAAGTTGGATCAGACTGCCCGAAAGAATAAAATCAATACGAGATGCATAGGAAGGTATATATTAATACATTCTCATTCCTAGAATAGTGCAGAATCCGAATTTAATCCTGAGCATGTAGCCGTCTTTGGGGTTAAAACCTTATCGCTCATTAAGTCTTAATTGCTGAAGTTAACAGGCTAGAAAGTATTTCTTACTTAATAATCAGGATATATGACACCATTATTAAATTATAACGTGTCCACTATATATCTCATTGAAGGTTATGACACAAGTATTCATCAGCTCGCTTATTTAATAAGATATCCATCCAGAAATTGGTGAATACAATGATGGACATCCGAAGAATTTAAATTAAACGCAGAATGATAACTTTCACATACACATATTGTTAACTCTGTTGATGAGGTAGCATCAACTCACAAGGTTGAAGGAAAGTTACCATTTTCATTGATGCAGTTATCTAGTAATTGTATAGCGACAAGACCCAAGCATTCAAGTTTTGATAGAATTTTTCTTTTTCATATAAATGGAGGACATTCCAAGACTTTGTATTTTAGGATACCAGGCTTGACATAAAAATGAAACCTGTATGGTAAGCTAAACCATATACGAATGAATGGAAGAGTGACTAGAAGGAAGACTGTCAACGATGGCGGATAATAAAGTAGATGGTAACTTAGAGGTGTTTCATTTATTGGACAAATAGTAGACACAATAACGTTCCCACAACTAGAAAACAATATAAAATATGAGTCACGTGTTAAAAATGTAAAACATAAAAACGATGACATGTAAAAATTATAACTGAAACAATAGAAAATCGTGCATGTGAATTCGAGAAAAGAAGGACGTGAGTGCGAAATTATACAAACATAGCTTACGAAATAAAAAACCTAAAAAATCAACTGGAACATTTAAAAGATAGGATAGAAAACCCCTCAAATAATGACAGCGGGCAGAGTATTTTTAGCACATTGCCAGCTCCAGAAATTCCGTGGATCAGTGTATCAGACATCATGAACGTTACAAGTCCGCTGCAAAACTGAGCGACTAACGAGAGGTAGTACAAATCAATAGCCCGCTACTACACATGAGGTGGAAAGTGACAAAGCTATTGCAAACTCCACAAAAAAGTGAATAAGATTTTCTAGCATATGAAGAAATAAAAGATTTCCTTAAAAGAAGGGATTTGGACCGATACATTTGAGAGAGCTAAATTTCATAACAGAAAACAAAGAAGTTATCATAAGAATATATAAGTAAACTTTTAGAGCTGATATAATGCTGTAAATACGAAAACTTGGAAGATGAAATTTTGTGCGACAGATTACCCAGTGCCTCCACCATATTGTCGCTTTGAAATAGTGGTTTTACTTTCTTACGTACTTATTACTTCTTATCCGCAGGACCAACCACGATGGTGGATGAAGAGGATTTCATCCACCATCTTCGTTCCCCAATAAAGATACCCTCTTCTGCAAGTCGTGGTTGGTTCTACGAGTAAGAAGAAGTAAGTGAGAAGGTAAAACCCCAAATTCAATGCGATAATATTAGAGATGAAAATTCTCAGACGAACTAAAAATAAATTCTATTCTGACCTTGTAAATGGACGTGACTAAAATAAAGTTAGCGGAAAGAACAAAAAGCTGAAACAAGGACATAGAGATCAAAAAGGGGCCATTGACAGAATAAGTAGAAATCAAAGGTATAATCTATCAGAAAGGGATAGCAGTAAAACGAAAAATCGCACACGACAAAAGAAATATAATGCATATGGCCATACACAAACAAGTGTGGAAAATGTGGAAAATAACGTTGCCACCCTATAGAAAAATGTCCCGCTAGGAGAGCCAGATGCATTAAGTAAGAGATTTGGGCACTTTAAAATAAAATCAGAATAAAGATAAGAAGAGATATAGAAAAGTTGTCAGACGGCGATTATGAAGCAAACTTCACGAAGAAAACCAATGAGTATACGCTAATTTTAGAGTTTTTTTAATACTCTTTAATATTCATCATCATCATCATCAAACAGCCTGTTTCTCGTCCACTGCTGAACATAGGCCTCTCTCAATAATCCCCAATTTTATATCGAGATTTATATCGAGAGGAAATTAGCCATTTCCTATCACGCTCGCTAGTGCGGGTTGATAGGAGGTCAAAGTTAGATATTATCTTTAATATTGTAATTATATTAATCAGTGTATATGTAAAAAAAATGTTTAATAAAAACTGAGATAAAAATGTTCCATAATATTAAATTGTTTTTCAATAAAAATAATACCAAAATGAAGTATACAAAAATGGGTACAAAAAGGCAGCAATTTGTTTAATGTTTACAGTGGCACAGTAGTTAAATCTAGCACTGGCTAGGGCGAATCACATTAAGCTTGCTATAATGGAAGGAAGAATGGGCTGTATATAGCTAAACAAGAAGTGAAAATCGACAATAAATTTCAGGGAAATAACAAAGCAACTGGCCCAGCTGGCATTCATGCCGAAACGATCAAGGTAATAGCAGGAAAAGATTCTAAGAGTCTGAAATTACTCAGAGATCTTTTAATGCCACTTATGCTTCTGGCTAAAATCTAGCTATATTATACTACCTGAAAAAATCTAATGCTTCACAATGCGACAACTACAAAATGATAAATCCTATGTTCAACGTGCTGAAAGTCTCCCGAGAATTATTTCTACAAGAATGTATAAGAAGCGTGAAAATCAAATGGGCGACATACAATTTGGTTTCAAAAAGGGGGTAAGTACACGTCCTAGCTCAACTCAAAGATGCCTTAACATGAACGCGAACGTATATACGAGCTTCATCGACTATCGGAAGATGTTTGATTGTGTAAAGCAACGTTGTCCAAACTACGGCTTGCAGGCCAGATACGGCCCTTGAAATTTAAAACCCTTTCTGTATAAGAATTTTAATTTTCAAATTTTAGCGGAACTTTTTAAGTTTTATAAGTTTGTGTTAGTATTTGCATAAGCAAAACATTTTTGTTATTTTTCCAATTTAACTTGAATAATTTTTGTACATAAAACTTTAATAAATAACAATATTGAATATTACGGGTTAGGTATTTTCCAATATTTTCTTTTGCCAAACATCTGATTCCTTGAAAATGACATATAGTGCTATGTTTTGAAGAGGATAGTCGTGTTAACAAAGGAAGCTATACCATTGCATCTACAATCCAAAACAGTCAGCTCGTGGATTTCAAATCGAACATATGTGATGAATTTAATAAAATTTTTCTTCATTTAATAAATGTTAGTGTAAAAGCATTTTGGCTAGTAAAGTGTAGTAAATTGTAGGGCGGAAAATATTGTCGCGTATGGAATATAGATAGTAAATGAATTAATTATAGGAAATAGATAGTAATTACGAAGGTCAGCAGCGCATGTAGAGATAATTAGCTCGAGCGAGAGATATGAACGGCGATAGACGTGTGATTGACATCGGGACAGCAAGGGTGTTAGGCGGTTTTGAATGGAGAGTATTGGAAGATTAAGAAACAACATCATTTCTGGAATCTTGGTCAGGCAAATTGAATGGTTTACGTTCGGTAAATATACATTAATTATTATATAGGTGATTTCCTATTATAGTTTTAAGTACCGCCAACCTCAGATCCAGGTAGAACCTCCTATACATTCTGGGTGGGGTGTAACAATTGGTGGACTTCTAGCTAGTAACGTGCTCCTCGCAAACGTTGAACCCTCAAACTCTATTTCAGCCCCGTCTAAATTAATCTGAGTAGGAGGCTTACTTAAAGGAATTACACACTTTATACCCTTAAAGCAAAGTCTATATCATACTTATATCAATATACATGCGTATATTCGCAAACCTTTTGACCATTAAATTTGAATCACTACCTTATATTACTAGCTGAAATATCCCCACTACCTATTAGCGCCTCCACCAATTATTACCAGGATGTATAGGGGGTTCTACTGGAATCTGAAGTTGGGGGTACTTACCACTATAACAGAAAGTCACCCATATAATATTTAATGTATATTTAGCTAAAGTAAACCACTCTATTTGCCTGACCAAGATTCCAGGAAATATGCTATATCTTAATCTTCCAGAACTTTCCGTTCAAAACAGTTGCTGTCTCGATGTTAATCTCACGCCTATCGCTGTTCGCATCTTTCGATCTACGCCCTGCTAATTACCTCTACCTGCGCTGCTTACCTTCATAATTACTATCTATCTTCTATAATCCATTTACGATCTATATTCCATATGCGAGAATATATATTATTATATTTAAAAATATTGCCCATGTCGTCATCATCGAAATGGATAATACAATAATTTTTCTAAAGATTTAAAACCGAAGCAATGTGTCTGATTTGTAAGGAACTATTGCCGTTTTAACAGAATATAATTTAAAACGGCATTCTACTATCAAACATTTGAAAAAAATATGGACGCACAATTTGACGGAAAACTACGGCGAAAACAAGTTGAAATAGTCAAAGCAGAATTGCTCAGTCAACAAAATGTATTACAAACTATTAGAAATGAAAATTTTGTTGCAGTTGTCATGTTGCCAAATTAATTTTATTTTAGGAACAGACAGGTCTTTTTGATGCTGAATTTATAAAATAATGTGTTCTTAAAATAGTCGAGGAAATATATCCAGATAAACTAACCACATTTCATAGTGTGAGCTTATCAAGAAATATTATAGCCAAAAGATTTGAAGAGTTAGTTCGAAGTGTCTTTTCTAATCTTAAAGACAAAATTAAGACGTTTTCTTTACTTTCAATCCGTCTTGGAGAAAGCATTGATGTGTCCGATACAGCACAAATTCTTATTATTATTCGTGCAATAAATAATTTTTAAATAACCGAAGAGCTCACTGCATTGAAGAGCATTAAAGGCAAAAGAACTGATGCAGCTATTGTTGCTAATCTGTCTGAACTCATGAAGAAGCTAAATTTTTGTTATACAAGAATGATTTGTTGACCTTCGCATGGTGTCAAGAATACGGTTGGATTCTAAAAGAGTTGGTTGGGTTATAAAAGAATGTGAGAAATTGGGAATAGCAAAACCAATGGAATTACAGTTCATAATACATCAGTGAGCATTATGAGGAAAGTTATTAAACCTAGAATCTGTTATAACTATTGTAGTGTCAACGAGAAATCTCGAGAATTCCTGACATCAATTGATAATGACGAGATTGTTTTGTCGAAACTATAGTCAATTTTTATAATATATTAGAGTTTTGGAACACTTCTTTTTATTTATTATTTGGTTTTCTGCTACAAACACTTAAATATCATTTTAATATATTTGTAATATATGGATGACAATAGAAAATCATAAAATTTCATTCAATTTTGGAATGTTCGATTGTAGTTAATTATAATCAAATGTAAATTAATTTTTCTTAATTTTATTTTTATCTAAAACATATTCTACTTTAATTTTAACATTTACATATTATCTACTTTAAATTTCCATTGGATCATTCATATTAATATATTTTTAATATATGGATGACAATAGATGAATGATTTTTAGTATACTTTTAGTCTGAAGAAGCTATTATTGCTGCGAAACGCCACAAAATTGATAAATTACAATCACAAAGAAATATATTTAGTCCATAAAAGCGATTATTATTATTATTTATTATAATATAATATTGTACAGTGCTTCTTATTTTTGCTTTTTCGGAATTGTTTAATATAATTCGTTACTTGGAGGTGCTTTAATATTCCACAGGTTGTTGTCTTTGGATTACTTGTCTTGGTTACTGGTGCCAGGTTATCACAAGGGCACTTATTTCTCCCATGTACCAATAAAATAATTTTGCGTATCTAAGGCATATCTAAGAAATAGTTAATACCGGACCCTCAAGTTACGTATAGTTCTAAAGGGAATTAAGGCGACTATTTGTTTCAAATAATAGCGAAACGATTTTCCAGTTTCTAGAGAACAAAGTGAGATAAGGCAATCGTTTTTAAATTTAAAATGTGGCAACATCGCGGTATATTTACATTTCCATTAGATTACTATTTTTCACCAACCAATAGAGTAAAATCAAATATTACACTCTGTGAAAACAGAATAGGAATCCTTATGTTTCTCCATTCGTCACATGTTGTTTCAATGACACCTGATGAGCTAATAAAATTAAAATATACGATGAACTTCCATGTATCTGACATTAATTAGACATGCTTTTCACTGTAAAGCAACACTTCGTGAAAGAAGACCCAGATCAGTCAGTACAACATTTACTAGTGCAACTAATGAATTTTTCAAGAGTTTAAAAATTTTTGCTATTTTCAACATAAAGAATAGATCGGTATTTTACTTTGGAAGCACTTACCCACCAATTTGATTCAAATCGTATCACACTTTTAAAAAAATTTCAGCTTATATGCAGCAATGGAAAAAATATTTAAAAGTTGAAGGCATTTTTAGAGAAACTGGAAATAATATTAAAGTCACAAAATTGCTTTATGTGATGCTAGAAAATTCCCAAATTTCGTTTTGATCGGTTAAAACCTAACAATTTTGTCGTGACGATCGACCATGTTCACTTTATAATGTAATATTATATTATTTAAATGCACGCCTATGGAATTTATTATTCGAGGCATGTTTATGGGAGTTTCTTGTAAAAACTCATAATTTATTATTGCACATTATTTTGAACTTTGACTAAAATTATAGATTTATCTGTAAGCAAGAACAGATACATTTTCTGCAAATAATATTATAAATGGAAACTGTTATATAAATTACGGGATCATATTTATTATTCAAAAGTAACGGAACACATACACCATGTACTTAAAAATTTTGAAATCAACTTTGAAGGGATAACCAAAAACATTCCAGGAACAAAAGAAAAGTAATCAGTGGAAATATTTTGAAAATTAGAATTAAGAAACAAGTTACATAGAAAAGTTAAGAATAATAACAATAAAGATTTAATAGAATAGAAAACAAAAAATAATACAAAAAGATCAATCAAAACCATTTGAAAATAGGCTAAAAAAATTATCTCAGCTGTCAACGAAGCAATATGCGATAGATAATCCAATGTATCAACTAAATACAAAATACAGGCAATAAAATTAAACGACATAAAAGAAACCATCAATACAATAATATCAAACATTTTTCAACAGTCGGAAAAACACACAAAATTAAATAACAGTAAAAGGTTATAACGTATATAACAATTTGAATTTTTTGTGTTCTAAGTGAAATTAATTATGCGTTTTAAGATGTTGGTCTTTGAGTAATAGCCAATTATCATTAAACTTTAATTATGAAAATCATTTTTAAATAAATTATTGAATCTTCAGAATGATTTTAACTAAACGCAGTAAAATAATATGTATAAAAATTAGAATTTATCAATAAAATTATTAGGTAAGTTAGATATATATTTCAAAATTTAAACATTTTGATATTTCCGTGATAAATTGAATGATAGCAATATTTTCAAACTAATAATTAAAATATAATTTTGCAGGAGCTCTAATATAAAAAGTATTTTGCTTACCAATAATGATGAAGCCATAGATCTTGATTATGAATTATAAAATTAAGTAATAGATCTATGTATGAATCTAGTAAGTTTGGAAGAAAGGAATTAAATGCACGATTAGTTTTACATTTTTTTTGTATTTATATTAGGCGAACTAACTCCTAAGACGAGCAAAATTTGTTCCCCCAAATTTGGACATTTGATTTACATGCGTGCATCATCTTCCTTCGACGCAGGAACTAATTTGACCGATAAAGATAGCGAGAGTGAGAGAGATTTGTTTTATTTTTTATTTCCGTATTAGCGCATAAGTATGACACAATTCGAATCTGGTAATGCCAGAACGTTTAACTAGGACCATAAATAATACATTATGCGTTAACAACGACATACTGGTTGCACAGCACATTATCAGCTATTGATACCCAAAATCATGAACTCACATATGTACGTACACATATGCCAAATAAATACATACTCCATTACCATTTTAAAAAGTAACAAAATAATATTGAAAGAATAAATGATCTTGATTTACACATACAAGTAGTTATTTACTTTTTTCCAAAATAGCGTCACATTTTATTTTAATCTCTTCAACATTTTCCATAATAAAATAATGTATCGTCCACAAATATGTGTATCCTCTTCCACTTGCTCCATAATGTCATTAATGTAACAAATGAAGAACAGTGGGCCCAATACACTCCCCTGCCAATCTGCCAATTCCATGAACAATTGGTAGACTAATCATTAACAGTCTACCTGTGGCATATCGGGTTGCATATCGTCAATGGGTGCTTTTGAGCTTGATAAACTCATCTAATTATTAATATGGTTTATGTAACTGAAAGTACTTATTATTATTCATATATGTATCTTTTCATAAATTTATTCATATTATGAGAATAACATCATAGCATTAAAATAAAAATGAAGGTAAAAAAATATGCAAAAATTGTGTACTTGATCCATTTTGATTCTCAACATTTGAATTAGTAAAGTGGTACAACTAATTTGAAAATTTGTTCAAGTTTTTTATTCAAGTGACATTGTATAAAATTTTTTTTTAGTAAATCTTATATCTTGTTAACGGTAACTATTGCAATAAAAGCAAACCGCTAAATAATATGCGTCTCTGCGAATAACCGATTTTTTTAAAATAGCTACTTACTTAATGATCACTTTCTATAAAGCTTTGAAAATGTCATTTGTTCTATTTGGATTCTAACCTCCTCAAATAATATAATAGAAATAGCCAAATAAATTCAATTCATAGAATAAAATGCGCCAAAACTTGTAGGGTGCAAATAAAGCAAAGAGAGGAAAAAATCGGCCGCAATTCACTTGATATATATATATATATATAGTCTTTGGAGAAAATACGTAGCTAACTATACTAAATGAACGCATACATCGTTTGACACACATATATATATATATATATATATTTAGTATAGTTATCTACGTATTTTCTCCAAAGACTTTTTTATATTATCGTTTGCGATTCGAGAGAGAGGTTTTCTGTATTCGCTTTTACGACCAAGAACTGAAACAAAAAATTATGGCTTCAACGGTTCTTCCATTCTAGAATTATTAATCCAAAACTTCTAGATGTGTTTGTTTCGGAGAATATTCAGTAAGCCGTTACGATTTTCACATTTCTGATTATAAGAGTATCTATCTAATACTTATTGATGTTGGTTCTACGTTTTCTCATACTTTAAGCAGGAGGCTGTTTCCGGTCGATGCTTCCCGAGCTTTTTGCCACGTGGAGCCATCACCACCACCAAATATGGTACACAAGGGGTGTATTACCACCAAAATTTGCATATAAAATTTTTCACCCTATATTTTTTTATATACTTGGATGGCCCTTGTAATTCTCTTTAAAATGATACCATATTTGAAGGGTCTAGCTCTAATGGCTCCAAAGATATGACACTTAATAACGTAAATTTTTCAATTCTCCTTATGGCAATAGACATTAACCCATAATAACACTTGTAATTGCAAAACAATGCATATCTTTTCTATGTAAATAGAATGCAAGTATATACAGGCATCGGTTTGTATGTACCTAAATTTAATTACTTGAATAAAAAACAAATGAAGTGCTATCTATATACATATGGACCAATGTGATGTGTAGTTTTGCCTTAATATAAAAGTACATAGATTAAAAAATAAAAGTACATAGATTTAGAAAAAGAAACTCGATACTACCAGAGTCGGGATAATAAAATAACTTTCTTCAAAATGTATTAGAATCGTACAATTTCTTTTTACATAAAAAACGGGATGACGTATCGGACGTCATCCTTGTGTCATGTGAGACATCCATATGTAATGTGTCACGTCATCCCTGTGTCATGTGAGAGTTTGTTGAATTTGGTATGTTTTTATATAATTTGGCACAGCACGTAACTCAGTATTTTCTTTGGATTTCGGAATATTTTTAACTGAATAAAGTCATCATTGGTTAATTTTTCATCGTTGATGTCCCTTAGCTACTTCTAGGTTTAATTGCTACGCCAGATGAACCCACGTCTTCCTACTTGTCCTCCAGTTCAATTAATACATGAATCACATAAATTGTAGGCTTTTAGCGTTCTGTCTTTTTGGGATTCTGTTCTTTTTGGGATTCTGTTTTGATCTTATTAGTTTTTGGCTATCTGGCATTTAACAATATCTCCATAGGTCCGATTCTACCCAGCCGCTAAGACCTTTCCTTAACTCGTTCTAAAACGTTACAATGACGTTTCTGTGTCATATGTGAAATATAACATAACTAGTTGCACGCCTTTGGATTGTGTGCGACTAGTTATGGCGAAACTTTGTACCCAGTGTCCCCCTCCTCCACCTGCCAGTTAACCCTTGCACTTCAAGTGCCCCGGCTAGACTTCCAGTATCCCCCTGCGCTACGCGTGTCTCCACCTGGACTTCCAGTGTTACTACTATATTTTTAGTGTCCCCAATTTTAGTGTTCTCAGTTTATTTCTATTGCTCCCGCTGCACGTTCAGTGTCCCTGCTGTGTTTGCTAGTTATTATTAGTGGCAGGTTCACATTATAATTGTGAGAAGTAGTAGGCGACCGCCGATTTTACCCACCCTTCCATCCTTCTCTGTCCTACCTCACCTCGACCACTTCTGGGGCTCTTTTGGGATCTCTTTCGGGGGTTTTACCGGGGCTATGGATTTTGGTGAAACTACCGATTTGTTGGTAACTGTTGTCACTAGATTTGTAACTAGATATTACCAGGGTCAATACAAAAATAATATACGGCGACCAAAAAATGTTATATTATTTAACGCTACATGTCTCTAGATATTATAACTATATCTAAAATGATAAGAAACTAGATTTGGAACTAGATTTGATTACCAGGATCAATATGAAACTAATAGACAGGGGTAAAAATTTAATATTATTTAGCGCTAGATAAATAATATTACATTTTTACTCGTAACTCGATTTTGTAACTAGATTTAAAATTAAAAGTAGCTAGATTTGTAACAAGATCAGTAACAGGGTGTATATAAAAATTATGTACAGGGGCGTTCAAAAAATGTAATATTTAACGCTAAATGTCACTAGATTTTATAACTAGATTTAAAATGACAAGTAACTAGATTAGTAGCGTTTTATATGTTACTTTAATTTTATTTAATTTACCCTAAACAACTATTGTGCTAATAGAATTTAATAGACGAGTTATAAGGTGACAGTCAAAACTAAAATGTTCAACTTTTGTTTTTATGCGATATATCATGATACTCGTTTCATATACTGGAAGTCATTCCAGTATATGAAAGATGGGGTGGCGATCACGTCCACGAATTTTTATCTTTCATATACCATATACGCGTGTAATACGTATAGGCATATGTAAAATATCGGATTTATGTTTTAACAATTTTTTCTTCTTTACCTTAGCACGTCTCTTGTGTTCAAATCACTACCATCCTTTCAAACCTAATTCAAGGAGGGATACATAATGAACAATCAACCGTAAAAAATATTCAAAAACATTTTTCTTGGTCAAAAATTAAAAAAAAGGCGATTTTTCGTTGTCTATATGTACGGATGTATGTTCAAGAATTACTCCTAACCCATTGGACTGATATGACTGAAATTTGGTAGGCAGCTGCACACTATTGTTTCGTAAAAACAGTTTTTTCTTTTTTTTACTAATCTAGTATGCCGGAAATGCGCCATTTTTTTTCACAAAAAATTCAGTTTTCAAACTAGATGGCTGAAGTTTTGCATGCAGATAGCGCTTGATATTAGGCATTAAATAAAAAGTCATGTACCCATGTCTGTTTCATGCACAGAACGCGACGTTGTCAAGTTCAAACTTTGAAAATATTTTCCATATATCTCAAAAACTAAGATAGAACATTCACATAAACTTTATTTTATAGGCTACCTTCGATTTTATTTGAAATATTGTTTTCTCAAATCACAATTTAACATATATAGAGGCTGTTCTTTTTTTGAAAACTTTGCAGTCTATTTTTTCGAAAACTTTCCCGAATTTTTTTTTCAAATTTCTTGTATCAAAAAATCGCATGTCATAGCACCGGAGTAATTTGACCTAGCAAAAAAATATTTCTACCCTAAATATCTCGGATCATATGACAGTTGGTAAAATTAAACATGGGGAGCATATGAAAGCCTAAGAGGCCTCAATTCTGCCGATGCGTAAACTAAATATACTGAACCTATTTTGAGCAAAAATAAATTTTTAAAAAACTTTTTAGTAACGCCCTGTATATTTTTATACCTTTAGATTGCACTTTCTATTTTATTTAAATTGATACCACACATTAGGTTCAACCTCTTATTGTTTGCAAGATTTGACCCTTAATATCTTAAAATTTCTCGCCAATGCAACCGACATTCAACAATCATAATATATATATATATATATATCTAAGGCCTACATAATAGCACATATATGCAAAGTTACGGGACAAATTATTTTACGTTGAATAAGACATATAGACTGTGCTTTTGCAATTGAATAAATGTTGTTATCAGTGGCGGGTGCACATTATAATTTTGGGAGGTTAAAATGATTATTTTATTGATAAATTCATTTTTAAAGTTAGAAGATTGAAATTTCGCTCGCGTGTAGTATATTCTATTATGCGTTGAAGTGCCATCCCTGCAAGTGGTATAAAACGCGACGTTGCCACATTTATAATTTCAGAAACCTTTTGATATATTTCAGGAACTATAAAAGATAGGACATTTGAATAAACTTTATTATATAGGCTACCAAGAGCTCGTTCAATTTAATTTAACACATTTTATTCTAAAATTACTATTTACCATATATACAGGCTGTATTTTTTGTTTTGTAAACTTTATTATCCATTTCTTGAAACCGGCTAGTGTACTACATTAAATATCTCGGTTGACAGTTCCTTTGCAAAACGGCCACGGGAGCGGAAGCGGGGAAAAAGTATGTCAAAAACGGCAATACGGCCGCGCCAAAGCGGGCAGCTGAGCCGTCTACTTTTTTTAAATCTGTCGAAAAGAGAGTCCAGATCGGTCGTAGGTCATGGAAAATCGGACGGCGGAACTGTTCGTGCTGCAGTGAAATACTAGGAACAAGTGAGCCAAGAGCGGTTGCAGGCCACGGCTAAGAGTACAGCTAAGCTGTCCGCGCCGTAAGCAAATATGGGGGTCGGGGGATTCATGGGTAGGCGATTTATAGGTTAGACGATAGACCAATGTTGTTTAGTTTACTCTAAACACTATTTTGCTAATTGAATTTAATAGAAGATTTAAAAGGTAACAGTCAAAACTAAAAGGTTCAACTTTTGTTTTATGCAAGATATAATAAAATGTAGAACTTCTAGTATATGAAATATGGGGTGGCGATCACGTCCATGAATATTTTTTCATCATCATTCTTCTTTTCTCTTTCTCACTTTTGCATTTATTAATTTCCTTCCTTAGTAACCGTTCTTTCAATGCAAACAAGAAGGGACCGCAATCAAAAGAAGTTGGTAGAAAAGCGCCAATTACGCGAAACCAACGAAAATGTCAATGGAATATCCCCAAAGAGATCTATCAAAATACGTCACTCGCGAACACGGCGTTTAGTGGTAGACTTTTCCGTATGAATTTCACCGCCAAGCCAACCAGATGATTCGTCTCCAGCGTCCGATTCGCCAATCCCTCCCACAGCTCCAAGCGACGTTCCGCTACCACCAACCCTGGGAAAAGGAATGACAATAAGCTATTCAATGGATGGACGATATCCTTATCATTTTCAACAATAAATTTTCAACGTTGCGATCCTGGATCCTGCCCTAAATCAACATACGTATATTCGAACATTGACGAACCGTAAGAGATGCTTCGTTCATAACCATCCTCAGGACCGAATAACAACTATCACAAATCTTTTATCTTTTACTTTTTCGGATGGAATATGGAATGGATTTACCTAACAAACTTTTGAATTATAATTAGCTTCACACAAGAAATCGGAATTCCTATGCGTAATATTACTACTAAATTAAATACTAAATCCTCCAAAACATTCTAAATTTCATTCTAAGCCTACCGCTAAATGACAGCTCAACCAGATGCAAGTGCCACATAATTTACATCAATATATCTACCTTCCTTTTCCAAGCTGAGGATGCGGCAAATTTGTAACAGTCTCATTCCATTGCCTGTAAAGTAGCTTCCTCGAATGGGTAGTCAGCTAAATGAACTAAAAAAAAAATAACTCTCTTGAAATCTGTAATTCTATACTTTAATGGAGTCTCGTCTGATGGAGTACCAATAGAGACGTTTTAGGAATTCCTTCAACAATAAATTTATCACTCATAACTGGACTGGTTATATCAAACCAGTAAATCACCGCTACACCGGTATATCAACTTCTAAATCGTCACTGCGTTATACACTTAATTATGAAAGTGTTATTAGACATGTACTGACTAGCTTGTACGCAAAAAGAGCTTGTGTCTTTCAAAATATATGATACTGTTTGTGAATAGATTGATATAAAGACATATTGAATTGGCATCAGCAAATAATTGAAAAGTATAACATATATAAATATAGAGGTATACAATGAACCTATATAACAAAGTATTACGTACAGTTAAATCTGGGCCACTCGTGCTGAAATCTAACTTATAGAAAATTTAGATAGATATATCTGCAAATTGTATGAGATCTAAAGAAAATAAATGAACTAAGGGAAAAAAATGAAATAAAATAAAATTAGAGTTCAGAATTTCGGTAGTACTAAATGTTGCTAGTATGGGACCTCTTCAGATTGGATGCTAGCGACAATTAGCAATGAGCGCTGTGAAGCTGATTTCAGTATCTATTGTATTTCTTGTGAGTCACGATTTTTTTGTTTTGTGCTCTTTGTTACAGAATTGGAACTTATTAAAGCAGGATCATGTTTATGTTATTGACTGCTATCCTGCTTTTCTTATTCTGATTGTTTGTAGCATAAAATGCTCACGCATGACCTCTCAGGAGGGTGGAAACAAAAGTGACGGATTTCTATTATTATTATAAGTACATTATATATATATATATATATATATATATATATATATATATATATGCTATAATAAGGGTTATTAAAAACTTCAGTATTGATAACTTTATAGATATGATGCTAGTCGCAATTTT
>WYDF02252726.1:0-20423 GCA_009867245.2 Adranes taylori
GACATCAAGAAAACAGTAACGAACTGGATACAGGTGGCGCAAAACAGGACCGTTTGGACGGACATGCGAGAGGCCTATGTTCAGCAGTGGACATCAGGGGCTATTTGATGATGATGATGATGACTATGCTTTAGGCTGCAATCAACTACCTCGAAGTTGTCGATTTAAAATATACAAAGCCTGGACCTTCTTATTTAGAAGTCGACTCCATCCACGCAATAATTGAAAATGGGGTTTACTTATAGAAATAGCCCGTAAAAAACATCGACAATGTTACGTAAATATGTTAAAAATTTCGGATGTGTACAATATTCAGCAACTGGCTGATGATATAATGAAAAACTCTGAGCAACTGAAAGTGGAGAAAAAGTTCACAGGTTGAATAACAAGTGGTTGAGATTTACCAAAGATTCACCCACGAAACTTCTGTTTAAATATAATTTGTCTGATAACTATTTAAATTCATTAGATGTTTCAACTTGAGGTACGCGAATGGGAAGTATACATGAGATACAATATGTCATTGATTGAAAAAGTATTACATTAGAAAAGAAGAATAAACGACGGTTAGGAATTTTAGGTTCCAAAAAGAAATTTCTTCTAACATTATTAAATTTGAAAGTAATAGCAGATTACAGTACATATTTCAGCCTGACAAGCGCCCAAGTTCCAGGTGGTGAACGAATCTCCAAATCCACAAAAAAGAAGATCGTCCAAAGGCTCAAGAGATTACCCATCAGACTAGAGTTGAATGACCATACAATCGCTAAACTACTCAGGTAATCACAGCAAACATCCCTATTTAAAACAACAAAATGGTAATCTTAGGCCATGTCTCCATTAAAGCAACAAAATTAAACTTACCGAATCAACGGAATCGTTTTCGAGCTCCCAAAATGACGTTCTAATCTCACATTTCTCACAAATGATTATTATAATGAAATAATTTTTTAGTAAGATATTACAATTTAAAATTTAGTAATTACTTAATTAGGCTTAAAGTTCTTAGAGACGACGAACCAAAAAGAGCTACATAGATTCATGAGCCAGCAGACATCATTACGTAAGCGAATTCTTACGCTAGAACGACCAATCAGTATAACACATACTTAATACCATTGTAACCTCCAAGAAAAGCGTGATTCCGGAACGCGTCTTTCCTATAAACTTACAGATCTTATATTTGCTAGAAACCGACAAATAAATTAACAATTATGAGAGTGGATACAGCAATCGCTGTTAAAAACTCATCATACCTGACGAAACATTACTACGCTTAATTTTAATCCACTATTTCCAACTCTAAAGGCAACCAGCTACACGCGACTTGTGCAAAAGTGGTCACTGTAACAATAATTGCATACAGAAACAGACACCTGATTAATGTGCGACTAATATAGATTTCTGCTATTTTATTCTGCTGTAGATTTCTGCTAGGCTAAGATCCGATTTAATTACTGAAAATTTACCATTATTATTTCACATTGGGAATTTAGCTGAGCTAAGCTGAAATATATTTCTCAATGACAAAATAAAAATAAGTAACTGCCCTACACATTATCTCTATTATTTGGTAAAACATTCATAATATACCTAATAGTTCTTAATATTTTGTAACTCGCACAGTAGTCTGGACATGTCTTATTATTTTAACATGCTCTCAGTAGAGACATATTACAACTCGTATTCCAAAATGCTGGTACTGAAAAACAAATTTTGATAGCAAGAGATGTTTACACTATAATTTGCTAATAACTAAATTTTTGAAGGCACAAGCAAGAAAATAATACATAAGTACGTTATAAGTTATCATTCCTAAAATCTAGATCAAAATACATACATTGATACATATTCTACCAATTTTTTTACACGGATTTTGATGGAAGGTATCCACCGTGTAGAAAAAGAGTTGAGTATATGTCCATTGCAGGAAACACCCAAACGTTGTATTTTATAAAAATAGTTATTTTAATTGATATCTTTGCATATTTTTTTGTAATATTTCATATATGTATAAGCTAAGATCTATTTTAACAAATAAAAATATGTATTTCGTCTACTTTACTTACCTCGACCTAAGGGTAATTTTTAAACTCAAAATCTCATTTTTGGACATACAACAAGTGTGTCAATATGACCATCAATATATGTTCTTCCTATTTTAAATCGCGAGAGACAATAATTCCAACATCTCTTTGAAAGGTTACTTTTTTCAACGCACTTCTGGAAAGACTGCAATTTTTTCAGGTTTTGTCATACCTATATGTAAAACTGTGCATTTATCTCAGTTTAGGGGCAGGAGCCAAGTTTGAGTCCAAGTATAAAGTTTCTCCAGGTTTGCCTGGGTTGTTCGTTTATATTACTTGGATAAACCCAAAAGGTTCGTGTCGTCAGCAAAGTAACGGATTCTGTCTTCCATCGGTTTTGACATCTAACAGGAGAGGTCCAAGAACCGACCCTTTATAAGTATGACTCGTCAGAAAACTTCTTATCCAACTAAGCAAATTGCCTCCGACTCCCATAGCATCTATTCGGACTTTGTCAAAAGCCTTTTTAAAGTTTAGATTTTGTATATAAATAATACAAATTTTATATATACAAATATAAATTTGTATATAAACTACTAAATTAAAATATAAATAATTCGAAAATTTTGTTCAAAAACAAAAGTATTTCCAGATAAACGTCAATCAGAAATGCTAGAAGAACGCGCATCGGAATCAGAAAGTGAGGCACAAGAAACAGCAGATTCCAAAACGAAATAAAATTTGATGATTTATTTTATTTGAAATCAAATAAGTTTTGTTATGTCACATAATATTCTTTATTTATAAATATAATTAATAGATATTTAAAAATCAGTTTGCATTTTTATTCAGAATGATATAATGTTCATTAAAATGTATAAAAAGGATTTAAAATGTAATTAGAATAATATGATATTATACAGATTAATTATCTATCGCCATAGTTTTTTGAGTTTCAAATGTATAGAAGAGAAAAGAAAAAACAAGAATAAAGTTTTAATATATATATATATACAAGAATGCTTAACAAAAGTGAGTATAACATTTAACTCAATAGAGGGCAGCAACGTTATAATAACATTAACGTTATTAAAATTAGGTAATTAAAATAGCAATTGCACAAATCTCGTTTCATTATAATTTATTCTATTGCTGATATGAGTATGCACATAATTTCATTTAAGATTAACAGTTAAAATTGAAAATTATAAACCACACAGGTTTGATTGGCACGTTGTGATTGGTTATAAAGCATTAATTTACACAGTATATGGACATATTATAAGCGCATATTTTTAAGCGCGTTATTCTAATGCTCTTTATTAAATAATATGGCCGCACTGTATATATTTCTTCAGTTATTAGTTGCTAGATATCTGGCTATAATATGCGTAATAAATAAAAGTGTGGTTGATATTTTATAAAAATATTTTAATTCAAAAAAGAATAAAACATTCAATTTATTGTAGTCTTAATCAAGTATTCGTAAATTTACGTACTTATATAAATTGAAATATGTTTGTACAGTATAAAAGTCGCAAATATGAAAATATTTACTATTCAAGCGTACATTTAAAGCCCTTTTTGTTGAAACGTACACGTAAAATCGCTTAGTGTTCAATTGCACATATAAAATAAAATCTCTTATTATTCGAGACTAAAGATAAACCATTTTTTGTTGAAACATAAATCCTCTTAATGTTCAAGTGTAAACATAAAACTGTTTTCAATTGGAGGAATATTTACTTCGTTATTTACCACTTATAGAACACTAGGTAGAATGGAACACAACTTCTGAGTATGTTGTAACGCCAAAAACATATTCGGCGTAGTCACTTCTTAGGATTCTAATGTAGATTCTAATGTAGGATTCTAATTTAAAACACAAATATTTTAAATAGATGATCTAACGGAAAGCGTCATACATTGTATCTGAAAGAATAGACACACGTATAATTTCATCGCACAGACGAATGAGAGGAAAAACTAGCCGTGATGAAAAGAAATTAGTGGTAAAGCTGGAAAAGAAAGTAGTTTCTTTTACGCGAATAAGTTTTATGTTCCAGTGGACTTTTTAATAAGCAGAAAAATGATGGAAAGATGCAACAAACTTTTGTCGGAACTCAGATCAAAATATATCGGCAAAAGCCGAGATGAGGGTATAGAAGGCGAAAGTCAGTAAACAAGAGGTTCAAAAATTTATTAGATGCTGATAAGATCAGTTTAAAAGTTTGATTTAGAGTATGTGTATTTTTTTCCGTTTATTTTTTTTTGTGAGAACTATGGGTGAAGTACAGATGTGTGTAGACATTTATTTTATTATAAATTTTGGTTAAAGGAACTGAAACACGCCAAGTTGAACTGAAACACAATGTGCAAAGTTGCTCTGTGTAGTTGTGCTTCATGACTTATCATTCATAAATATAATATCCTACTGTAATCCAACGAAATAAAATTGTGAATTAGAAGTACTTATTTATTTTAATCTCAAACTATTCAAATATATTTGTCCCAACATATAATACAAATTGGACTATATATCACACACCTCTATCAGCAACTCCATGACTAAAACAATGGGGGTAAATAAGATCAAAAATGGAGGAATCGTAAAAAATCAGTAATTAATTCTAATGTCAATGAGAAGTTTCAGCAGAGTTCCTAATTTTACTGACAATTGTTCAAAATATACATCCTTGAAAAATAAGGCTGTCAAAACTGAAAGTGATCGGAATCGCGCCCAACTACTTCCCAATCTAAGATGTATTTCAATTACCCAGAAAAAGGTGCTGGCGCTTCTAAAACTTTTAATACTGACGAGTTGGTTATTTGCTTGAAGTACACATTTCAAAAGTGTAGAGATGATGTGCTTCCAGAATACTGATGAATCAATAGTCAAATTTTTAAAGACAGGTCAAGTATGAAACAATATTTTCCTTTGAAATCCATCAAATTGTAGCATGAAGATATGAAAAAAATGTAATGTGAAAACGGGATATATGTTCTGGAAGAGACTCAATATATATATTCTGGAAGAGATAACATAGAAGGGCAACTCACTACTACGTTAGGAGAAAAAGCTGTAACCTCATTGATCTGTACGATCAGTGATCCACGTGTAACTTTAGCGTTCGATCGAAGTGTTAGGTTGATGGACGAACACTTCGTCCTGCTATACGAACTATACAGGTTCTCTATCCTGCTATACTTACATCGTTTCACATAAATTAATCCCAAAGATTGAAGGAAAAATGTAGTTATTGTTGTAACAAAGTGCCTGGGGCCATTTGAAAATAAAATTAATAAATTGTGCGGATCCGTAACTGTAATAGCAAGGTACGAAACTTAAGCGTGTTGAATGCTGCCGTGTGTTGATGTGAAAGTGCTTAGCTGCAACGCGTTGTGTTACGTACGTATACATGGTTAGGGGTATTGGTATTGTCTATGCTGTTTAAAATGTAAATACACTAGCAGCCTCCGATATAATGCCGGGTATGTGTGCTAGTGTCGCTGTGGAGACCGTGTGAGCCGCGTGCGCTGTGGAGACTCGCTGCTGTTATAGAGACCGCATGATATACTAATTATGTGTGGTGGCTAGCTACGTCATCATGCAGAGTAGAATTTTGCCGCCGGCTGCGGCCTATAAATAGCCGTGAAATTCTTAAATTAATTTAGTTCCTAATTTTGCGAACTCAAAGCAAGTCAGCCAGCAGCAGTCAGCGACAGCGAGCAACCAAGCTAAAGCGACAACCAGCCACAGCACACGACGTAACGAACCACCTATTTCCTACTTACTAGAGCGTATAATTCTAACCTACGTGAGTCAGGGTTAGTTTTAATCGCTCACTATCAGCAACACCTACGTGAGCCAGGGTGTTATTACGACCTATCGTGGACTTCTTTCGGTACTACCCATTAGAGGGTATAATTGTAACCTACGTGTAACAAAAAATAACCATTATTTGAGTTCATTGTCCTTCTCGCCACCGTGATCAAAAACGTAAGGATCATTAGGCATAAGAAATCTGTTGACGTATAGTCAAAACTAATGAAATTGTTAGTCAACATAGGAGATAACCTCTCAGTTGAAGGTAACTCAAGACGAAGATGTGAGAAATATACGAGGGTGGTTTGACATAAATCTAGCCTTCGACAGATGGCCTTATGTAACAACGAACGCCATATTGGTTTCGACATCTGCCATCCAACTGTCAAAATTTGAAGCAAAAAGAACAATTAGTTTGGTTTTTATAGCCGTCGCAAGCAAGCAACTTTTGTGTTTTGTGAAAAATGAAAAAAGGCGAATATCCTTCACTGATTAAGTTCCTTCACAAAAACGGGAAGAACAATGCAGAAATCAAAGCCGAACGGGGTGCTGTTTATGGCGAGTCTACACCGCCGCTAGCAACAGTTAAATTTTGGAAAGCTGAATTTGTTCGTGGTCGTATGAGTGTTTTTGATGATGACCACCCAAGACCCTCAAATATCGTAACTACACCAGAAATCGTCAACAAAATTCATATGATTATGGCAAAGCATCGAATCAAAATCCCTGAGCAAGCAGATGCTGCAAACATATTGTGTGAGGGACGCCATCATACATAAACATTTGGATATGAAAAAGCATTCCGCGCGATGGGTGCCGCGTTTACTCACTATCGGGCAAAAACGGACACGTGTGACGGATTCGGAGAAGCTTTTGACGAAGATAAAACGTGATCCGAAGGATTTTTTTCATCGATACGTCACGGTGGATGAAACGTGGCTCCATTACTATACGTCGGAGATGAAGGAATAGAGAAAAAGCGACAAAGTAGAGAAAAGCGGCAAAGGTAGCCCGATCGCATTATTGGACCGTTTCGAGGACGAATTGAAGAAAAAAACGCCCTGATTTGGCTCACAAAAAAGTTCTCTTCCATCATGACAACGCACCTGCTCACAGAGCAGCCGTCGTGCAGACAAAATTGAATCAATTAGGCTACGATTTGATCGACATCCACCGTATTCACCAGACCTAACCCCTTACAACTTCTTTCTGCTCCCAAACCTAAAAAAGGGATGAAGATGTTGGAAACTCATCTTGAAAAGTGTATTGCCTTAAAAGGGGACTATGTTGAGAAATAAATGATAAAAAAACAAAACTCGTACGTTTTCATACTTAGGCTTATATTGAAGCAGCAAAGATTTTAACACTTAAAGACTACAATAAATAAAATGTTTTATACTTATTTATACACTTACCAAAATATAAACACAGAAATAAAATCGATCGCACTTCTTGCGTCCTCTCAATATTTTGTATATAAAAAAACTCTCTATCCCTGCCTACCCGTTTCATCGTTAATAACTAAATGACTCATTTGATTTTCGAGCGCTGTTAGATTTTTGCCATTCAATAGCGGACTAGTCGTGCTAGCAATAATAGGTGGCGATGCTGAATTAGTTGTAGATAAGGCATTCACGAGTTGGGTAGTTGGTGGTGTTTGAGGAGAAAATGGTAACATAGCTGGTGCAGTTGTTGGTGACATTGTGTTCGTTGTTAAAATAGGAGCTATTGTATTACTAGCTGTGATTAGAGTTGATTTGTTTCGTAATTCGAACACTTGTTGAATAGCTTTGCGAAAACATAGGAAATTATAATCGATGATACCTGCTGTAGAAATGAATTCTTTTTATTACGCTACTTAATTATCCAATTTATCGCAATTATATTTTTAATTAAATCACACTTTCTAGAAGACTAAGATAGAAGACATCATAACATTTGAAGTACTTTTATAATTCAATCCCTATAACTTCTTCATTACTTAATTTTCTTTTTGAAAGCTAATAGTTTTTCAGATCAATGCTCCCAGGCCTGATTTTTTATTTCATCCCTTTTCATTGTCATTTGAGTTGATTTTACTAAAACTTCAGTTTCACTACAATTTTCAACAAAACAACTTAACTTCTGGGATTTTCCGGTAATTTTAATTTGAAGCCATTGTTTTGTTCTCAATTTTTTTCTAAGAATGACAACGAAAAATGTAAATCAAGACGGATAAATGTCAAAGAAAATATCTTTTTGTTTGTTCCTACTTTTTTGTGATTTAGATTTTTCTTGGACATATACCTGATGTTTTTTCATGCGAAAAATTTGTGAGATCTTAAAGTATAATGCAGCAAAAAAATGAAAAACATTTGAACTAAACTCACCTTTATGTTCAAAATTATCTTCTCTTAATATGCAAACTAATGCTAGAAATTTGTTGACTTCTCTAAGATACAGAACGGTGCCATTATTTAATTTTATTAAACTAGAACTTTGTTCATCAAATGCTGAAGATTCTTGATCATCTTTTACACTAGAAATAAAATATCAGTTAATACAACAAAAAAATGTAATCAAGTTGCAACTCTTTACCCATAAATCCATGAAACATCGATAACAACATCGATCATATCACAACAGAGTTCGTAACTTTGCATATCGACAGGTGTTGAATCGGTAGCTATATAAATTTTTGAGACAACATCGAATAAAAACGATTTTTCAATTGCCGAATTCTAAAAAACAACAGATTCTGTTAACATCTGACAGCAAGTTAGGGTACGGCTGTTTGATAAATACGTGACCTTGTTTTAGGCTATATTTATTTAAATTAAATTAAATAATAATTTTATATCTGATGGATTATAATTTCTATAACATATTGCCCAAGCAATAAGACTCAGAGTATATAATTTCTCTAATCGGTCTGGTCCATCGATGCATCGAATCTGGTCCATTTAATAGCTATGCTGAATATTTTAATAAATAGGTGAATAAGGAGTGCAATACAAAACAATAGATTTCGCAGAAGGCAAGGTTAAATTTTTGTGTTTGAACGTTGTTTTAATATTTATAATACATAAAAATAAATTTAATCGCGTTCGTTATGTTGGACTGACTAAGAAGTTCGATTGTAATTATAATACAAAAATATTTACGATGTCTTCGGTTCCATTTAGCAAAAATTCAAAGATAATAATTGTCGAACTAACATATGTTAAATTTGTTATTAAGAAAGATGTGGTTTTTGACGTAAACATACTTTGCAGTTAAATGGGCGATGTGGGCAGAGTTCTGTTGGTGCGTGAATTTGGAGTCGGCCCTCTGGTGATGTCGGTGAGAAAGGGACGGAGCGTGCGGATGTTAATCGCTGTCGTCGAAGATGCCTCGAAATGGTCAGCGGCGTTGTAATTCTCTGGTGACGGGGTATAACCATCCTTTTCCGGGCGTGAGCGGTAGCAAAACGTCTCCAGGCGCTGTCAGCGATAAGGGCGAACCGTACACTGAGCTTCTGTTTGACACAGCGGTGGCTTGGTCTGTGTCGTTGGAGCAGACGGTTCGATATCTAACAAGTAAAGTGGCGTACATGGGCAGCATTGTTTAATGGGTCGCTCTGGAGTGCGGTCTCGATCATCTCGTTTGATCTGGCGAGCTAGTTGGTTAGCGTGCCTCTTCTTCTGTCGTCGTCCTCCTCGTTTTTTCATTGGTAACAAAGATACATGGAAGGGAATTGGAATTTAGTGGTATGAGAGTAGAAATAGAGATATAAAAAGCAGAAAAAATGGTTGAGAGGTTCGAAAGAGTCCACCGAAGATTAATAAAATTGTGTAAATTATATATTTACCTTTTTTGGCTAGCATAGAAATTTTTGCTACTGACTAAAATCATCACTTTTTGGTTATATGTATAATATTTGCGCACCCACATTTATTATATCTATTTCGATAGATCACATAATTAACATGCAAAACACTTAAACTATCTTTACCGTATTTAAAATATCCAATAGATTTTCCAATGCAGGCAATTGTGGTATTAGTTTTTGGACGACTTTCGAGAATGCTTCAAATATCGAATGATCATAGATCGAGGTTAGATGGAAGCTCAAATGTATTTGATCATAACCGGCATCGGCTAGGTCATCAGTCGCACGTTGATGGATATCCCGTTGGGATTCCATTTTGAAATCATCACCAAGTCCATCAACTTTATGGATGAAGACTTCAAAACGAATATTCGGATTAACTTTGTATGCTTTAGTTACGGTAAGATTAAGTTTTGTTAATGCATCCATATAATCATCCTAAAACATATGTTAAAAATTTCATATATATGTATTCACACCCAAAAATAAAAGTATTTACTTAAATTTACGAGAAAAACATTGTTTCATTGTGGCAGCGGATATTATCGTTTTTTATAAATAACTTGTTTGTCTTTTATAATCAATTTAATTAAAACAATTTCATTAAAGGCCATTTGGGTATAAATATCGGTTACAGAAGGTATTTTTATTATGCAAAGACATATATGTATATCCAAAACGCATAGTACAATTATCTATTTAAAATATTTTAAAGTACAAAGTTTTTAATCTAATGATGCGTAATCGCACAGCTTTCCATAACGTTTGAAAAATACAAAGAAAGACTAATCAGATACAACTTTCTCACTATTTATAATACAGAACAAATTACTTTGAGCAAATATTTAAATTCGAAACGTACTTGTGCATCTATAACAAATATTAAAGCACCACAACGTCCAAATATCATATCCGAATCAAAAGCTGGATCGAAAAAATCAATTTGTCCAGGAAAATCCCATATTTGAAACTGTACAAAACTTGAATTATTGATGTCATCTTTCACAATTTTATTCGTACTCTCCAAAAATAATGTTTCATTTGGCGACATTTTATGAAAAACTACCTTTTGTATGGATGATTTACCAGATCTAAAAATATAAAATTAGAAGTATTTAAGTAATACCCGATACATTTATTTTAATCTGACAATACCTTCTTAAGCCCATAAGAAGTATTCTTGGTTTTAGTTCACCAGGTGAACTAAGATTTACATCTTGTTCACCATCGAATGGACCGTACGCGTAATCCTTTGGAAAGGAACTTGGATTTCCATCAAATGGACCACCTTCGTCATCGTCTTGATACGACTTAAAATATTCACAATTATTAAAAGCTATATTTCTATTAAAAAAAGGTTATTTTCCACTTACCATTTTTATTCTTTGTTAAGCATAAGCACATAAACAGAGCTTATAATTTTAAACAATTCCATCAAATTATCATCGTTTTTATCACAATTAACACGATTTAACAAACGGAATTTATACTTATTTATCTATTTAATAGCATGAGAATATCTCTCTTTTTGTATACTTATTTTTACTGTGGGCCTATTTTAACCTGTAAATTCTATCACCCATAGCTGACAGGAAAGTATTGGATAATTTTGTCACAGTGACGTTCAATAATTAACATATTATTCGTTGGGGAAATCCTGGAACATAATAACTATAAGCGTAAACGTAACCCTAAAAGTAAGAATATTTTTTTAAGTAGTAAAACATAATAAACGTTCAGTTTTTGACGGAAAACAAAATTAACCGACTTTACTGAATACTAACAAACAGCTGAATACTTACCTTTAGATACTTATCGCCATTGATAATTTGTAAAGATAATTTTAAATAACCAATAACTTTGCTTTTATAATTAATATAATGCAAAATATAAAAGATTTATATAACATGTGGAGTAAGAATGCAAAATAAAAAGAATAATCAAGGAAATAAACGTTGGGGAGTTAGACCTGTAAACAGAAATAGGGAAGCAGTTGCGCGTTTAATAAATTATTTTTAGAACTAAAGCTTCATTATAAAAAAGGATTTTCAAATATACCCGAATGACATCCGCTATTCAATTTTATCTTAAACTTAATTGGTAAAACTTTAATTAAAAATAGTCATAGGAAACCTTTATCACATATTCAAAGAATATTAATTAATACTACGTCTTTATACCCATTCGACTTTTTGTCAAATATGTATGGATACGACTTTATTATGTTTATGAATAATTCATAGTCAAAATTCTCTATTAGTAAATTACATATCTTAATATTATAGAATTATGAAATGGAAAATTAACGAAAGCATCAATGCAAAACTGACAGGCAGATGAATATGACATATGATTGAATAAACGCAAGCGCATTTGTTTTTCGACACGAAAAATTGCAAGTTTGTGGTGAAATGACAACGTTCTTATGGTTGTTGATAACTAGAAACATAAAATTTTGCGTAAGACGTGTAAGCGTAACACGCACTATTGTGATTGTGTTTCAAGTCATATACTGTAATGTGCTTAACTTAACGTGCTTACGTTACGGATATGGTTATTATGTTCCAGGCTTTAAGCTAGGTTTATATTTGAATCTGAAATATCGTATCTACTGCTGTTAACTACATTTTACCTGATTTGACCTAAATAAGGCACATTAACAATAAATTATAAAATATTTTGGTAATAAACCTAAACTCAGATATATTCCTAAAATTGACTAAAAAATCGAAGGAAAAATAGAAAGTCAGGTACTTGGCAAAGTACTTAAAATTGAAGGAAAAATTGACAAATGTAAAACGCGCTTAAGAGATATTTAGAATACGTAGCAATATCCTTATAAAACTGTATATTAGTTTTTTAATTTATACTTCATAACCATGTACACTGCGTACGGTATTAGCATATATACGTCTAAGTAATATTATAGATTTTGCGCAAGGAGCTTTTCCTTATAGTTATAACGTTATAATTAATGAGTTATAATAGAAGAACGAATCTTTTGTTGTTGCTTGCGCATGGATGTTATACGTTATAAAAATGCGATAAAGTTAAGCCTTTCCTCGGATATGAGAATAATTAGTTACCTTAAAATTCTTTTTCAATCAGTCTTTGATGCCCATTTGTTGCGGTTAAACATCTTAAATAGTAAAATTCATTATTTTATATAGGAAAAATTAATTTAGATTTAGAGGTTATTGTAATCCTTATTTCAATACTGCCTTCAGTCACTTCATCCTGTCTCATGTTCGCTCAGTCACGTGATCTGATATTATAACGGAGAGTTTTTGATTGGTCTACGCTATTTTATAAAATAGCGTTGTCAGTTGACCATACGGTATAGTTATAAGGTTCGTTATAGTTATAACGATAAGAACAAGCATTTGTAACGTAAATTAGTGCAAACTCTATATTATATGTTGAAAGCGCATTAAATAAATACAACAGATATACATTGCCAAGTCGGAACTATATTTTACACCCTCCTTGGAATGTGCATAGCAAATAATGTGGGTGATGTATTTATCAATCCCTTTTAAATCGTACCCCGTTAGGCGTATGTTGACGCGTTGATCAAGTTGTAGCTTCTGATTTGCTGGTTACGCAAATTCGAGCGAGTATTTAAATTATACATTAATTAATAAAACATTGCAGCTGTGTAATGAGCGAATGTTTAAGGGGTCGAGGATTCAATCCAGAGTTTCAAGCGATTTTTAATTTTAAATTTTTTGAGTTATTTCAAAATAACTTTCGAAAAACAATTTGTTTTCAAATAATTAATTATTAAGCAAATTTATGGGTAAAACACTTTATGGTTAAGTTAGGATAAGCCATTAAGTGAGAACATTCTAATTTTTATCCGGCCCAAAGAAAAACCTATTTTTTCTAATGCCACTAGATAAATGTTTATATATTTGAAGCTTCATTCGGAACCATCGTCTACTCTTTATTTCCAAGTCCACCTGGTCTTACCATTAGCGAATTTAGGCTTTTATATGTTAAACATGTATTTCTTAATTACAGAAAACAAATACATTTTGCAAAATTTTGACTGAATAATTCTGGAACAATTTATCTACTGTTATCTCTATACTCTAGGAAATATGTTTGAACGTATCCTGATATATTTATATGCTGTTGGTGTTGCCAGATCACAATAATTTCTTTTAATATTTTATTATCTTATAGTTGGCTCGAAAAATGAAATTATTATATAATATGATTGGTAATTTAATTCAATTTACGTGTTACGTAACTTTTTAGATAGACAAATTAGTATATGTAAAATAATAAGTTTACAATTTTTATTTATATTGTAACATCGAAAATAAATAAACGACAATGTTGCTTTTGTTCGAAGGCGCATGTCATACTCGTCAAAATAAAAGTTTATTTTGCCCACAAGTTATAAATTTTTTGGATCTTAATAATTTTGTGAACTCAATGTCAGAGTTTACAGGATTTACGGAATCAGATATTAAGAATATACATAATACCCCTCTTGCTGTTGAAAAGCATACCTACGGTATGTAATTCTTTATTTACTTATTTATTATCTAGACTGTGTAATGCTTACGTGTTCTTTTAGACAAAACAAATAAAAATGTAAAGCTGAAATCTGTTAAAAGAAAAGAACGAATACTAAAATATTCAAGTTTACAAAATGTAGATACTTCTGATTTACCCGAAGAAGCAAAACTACATGTAATTAAAAATGAAATTGCCAAGCCTGTTCCCGACCTAGTTGCAATAAATGAATCTCAGTCTGGACAAAACATTTTAAAAGAAAACGACGATTCGAGGAATGAAGAAAATGCTAGTAAAGCCGAAGAAAGAATTATAAATATTGCCGATTTTGAAAGTAGACAAAAAGTTTTTGAAGAGCAGAATAAACGAAGAAAGGAACTTTTAGTTAAAGCCTTAGAAGATAGAGCGCGTAAAACTAGAGAAGAACAACTAAAATTAAATCAAATAGAAGCCGAATTCAAGAAAATAGATGCGGATTTATCTAATGATGTTAAAATATTACGACGACAAATTGAAGCAGCAAGTTTAGATTATATGGAAGCCGAAAGACACTTTCTGAAGAAAGAAAGAGAATACTTAGATACGAAAATCGCTTTACATGATAGAAAAGAGCGTAAAGAAATGTTGACCGAACATTTATGTGCAATTATACAGCAGAATGAACAGCGCAAAGCAACCAAACTGGATGCATTGCTTGGACAATTACATTTAAAAGCTGATCTTGATAACCAATGTTGATCTCTATACATAACCCAGCTTAATTGTTTGTTTTTGATTTATTAAGTATTATTTTATAAATAATTGTTTTATCTGGAATTAACTTATTGAAAAGCTATTTTTATAAGAGAAATACTGATTTTATTATATGACTTCATTTTATTAAAATTAACTCTGCATGGCACACTTTTTTGATGTAATCAAAACTGGATTTATATGTTAAGTTTTAAAAGTGGTTACTTTATTTTATCGTGCTTTAGCGAATTGGTTTTACCGTAATATATTTTAATAATTATTTTTCAAGTTAGCAATGTTATAGATATACTTTATATCATGTATATAATGGACGTGTATGTAAGATAAGCTGACGAAGAGGCAGTGAAAACGGACTTGGAATCTTGAAGGACATGGAACCGGACTTTGAATTCTGAAGGGCTGTAACTGTTGAACGAAGAGAATCGCCAATGTATGAAATGAACCACTGATTAGTGCAACAAGACGTTTCAAATAAGGTATGATTTTTGAAAAAGACTCAAGCAGTAATCCAGGATACGAGGTTAGAAGTATATTTACTTCGTTATTTACCACTTATAGGACAATGGCTAAACTACAATTATAGTTTCAAAGTTCTTCGGGCCATGTGGAAGATAGCAAAGTAAACAATGGGAACGCTAACAAACTTTCTTGAATAGTCTACTGAACAAACCAATCGATAGATCTGGAAACACAATCAAGTGGGGAAGAGCAAATAATTGAGTGGAAATTGTAATTGTCCTTAAATGTGGCTTTTTAGGGACGCCAAATTTGCCTGGCCAATATAGCTAGGCTCGGCTCTGACAACCAAAACGATAAACTAAGTAGAAGGCTGATTGTATATTACTTTTTTGAATATCGTTGTATTATTACATCAACGGTCTACAGTATAACCACAACCAAAATAGAAATTTTCAAAAAGCTTGTTATTTAGGTAGAAGTAGCCGTAACGTACATGTTCAACAATTCAAGTATAAAACATGCACAAAGTATTGTAGCAATAAATGTCTCACTTGCACACAAGAATTTTAACCCTTCGCGACATGTCCTTGTGGTCTTTTAACTGAACCGATACTTTTTAAGAGTATTCTTTCCGGCTGAACTGCAAGCAATCGCCCTTCTAGGACATTTCTCATTACCATCGAAGAGGCTACCTTCGGACAGATTGACTATCTTACATTTTGTTAGTTATGCATAGGGTTGCCATATTTTCAGAATTGAAATAACGGGCAGAAATTTACAACCTTTATTTTTTATTTTAATGTAGACGGCTGATCATTGGGACAGCTATTACAATTTTCTTCAGTATTTACAGTAGCAGACTGTGAGTTTTGGTTATTAAAATTATATTTTTCAGAGCTTAGAACTGTTTTTAATAAAATTGTATTATTTTTTATTTTATTGTAAAATGCGTGACATTCTAAATTTACATTATTTTTAATACGCAACAATGTTTTTACTGTAGAAATATCCAAACTTCCTCTCTCAGACCGAAGCAAAAATTATTCATAATTGGAAAAACTCTATCGTTGCTGAAATTCCAGGTAAACAAAATGCAAATTCTATGATTTTTCGAAGATTCGATTTTGAAATGTCCAAAATACTAATCCAATTCTCTAATAAGCTTGCCTGTTTTGAAAAGAAGGACTTTTCAAAAACTATATAAAATTCTGCAACTTCGTCAAATAATTCATCAGTATTAATTATTCTCGAGTAGGTAAGTTTGTTTATAATTTCTGCAGAATTAAGAATAGAAACCCATTTTAATTTTTTGCTTTAACAAAATCCAATGAAAATGGGAAACAGTTTCAAAGTTTATTTTCCATAAGTTTAAGTAATTTTCGCAGTATTCATAAAATATATGAATAACTCTATAGAATTTATTTTCGTCAAATCCTTTTTGATTTTGTAATATTTTTTAAAACTTACAAAGATTTTGTAAGTTTTTTAATATTTGTGATGCGCCAAAAGGTGTAAATCTATGCTTTTTTGTCTCGTTAATTTTAAATTGCAGTTCAGCAAAGATTTCTGTATTTTGCTTCTATTTTAGCACTATTTTATTTAATAATTCCCGGGAGCCATGAACGAACAATAAATTCAATTCATTTGAAGGGTCCTCAAAGAATAATTTAATTACATTTCGGCAAGTGCTCTCTTTATCTTCTGCTGATAGAAAATATGATTTCAACCCTTCAAATATAGTAAATTTTCTGTGCATTTCTGGCAACAAACATACAAATCTAGTACTAGAGTGGCTTAAAACTTTTCTATATTCAATTTATGCAAATTTAGAAAATTCTTTCAAAGCAGTTGTTCTCACTGTAAATCTGAAAAAATGGTATTACTAGAAGATCGGACGTTTCTCCAGGTAAGTCTTGAAATTCTAATAAATTTACGTGAATTTGATTGGATTTGACTGAAAAGTATCTAATAATAATTGATACTAATTTCTATTTGACGCATCTGTGATTAAAGTAATAAAACTTGCATTTTGTAAATCTTGGAAGATTTACAAAATGTAAATCGTCCAACAAGTTTAGATTTACATGTAGCCGAATTAAAACTAAAATCATATCGCGCCAAATGCTTCTCTAGCTGCACAATTGAGGTCACCATTGATTGGTTCGATTTTCTTAAAAAATATCTTAATGGCTTGAGAAGTTGTTGTCGCGTGGGTTGCTTTTTATGTTTGTTGGTATTTTCAGGCTGCACCATATCACGCCGACCTCCTTGTCCATAGAAAATTCTACATGAACAAAAATTGTTTTTACTATTCGTTGGAATATTTACATTCCCTTTTTACCAAAGCCACTAACTGAACCACTGTAAGAAGAGGTTTTTTTTTCATATTACATTGACTTTAAACATATCACATTTTATATCACATAAACAAGTATTTGTAGTATTATTACCTTTCTTTTAGCAGTAATAAACAGAAACAATACACGTCTTATTTTTAAAATAAAATATCCGCCAAAAACTAAATATTTCGTACACAACTAAAATGTATATGTACCACGAATTTCCACGAGAGGATGTAATACAGGGAATCACTAACTGAAATATGCAGATGCCTACATAACAGCTATTTCCTGGTTCGAGTACCTGGCTTTAGATGGAGGGTAAGACAAGAAAATTATTTGTCTACCTATTATAATATTTCTGAAAAACGGACACTTGTTAAAACCGGATCGGACACACGAACATTTTTCCAAAAACGGACGTATGGCAACCCTAGTTATGAAACTAGTTAGTACCAGCTATTTGTTAATAGCTTTTATCTATCGTGAATATTGAAAGAGTTTTGCGCATAAACATAATGTACACTTAAGGGTAAGTACTTTACATAGCGTCGTCGTTCTGGCGTTTTTCTCAAAATTGATAAAATGGACTTAGTGATACCATTTTATCAATTTTGAGAAAAACGGCTTTAAACATAAGATTACAAACTAAAAATCTATTTTAGACAGAAAAATTGCTACAATTGTATTAGAATATAGTATTAAATAATTACAATACATGTGACAGTTAACAAATTAAAAATGAATATTTATGTCTTCAAAATTGATATTTGATGGACTTAATGATATTTGGCAGATCAAAAATGAGTAAAGAAAAAGTCATTAAAGTAATTAAAAATATTTGTTGTACAATAATTTGAAATAAAAAGATAAATTTTTATAACTAAAATACTTTATTGCGCCTAAACAAGAAACAAAACTTAAAATAAATTGTAAATTATGTGGATAAATAAATTTAAATTTCTTCATCTTCAAAGTCAATAACTAGGTTCATGATTTTTATTTCCAGCAGATTTCGATACTAGTAGTAACAAATGCCAATGATGAAACTCTTGAGGTATGATTCCGTTAATGCATAACTTTTTTAAACCGTTATATTTCTTCTCACTTATTGGGAGCAATGCTGAATTTGATTTATTAATGGTGATTGACGACGTAGTCGGACGACTGCCTCTGCTATTGATATTTAGGCTTAAATAATCACCTGAATGACTATCTATATTTAACTATTCCTGGGGTGTTTTTGTCAATACGAAAGCATTTCACGTGAAGCCACTTAACAGTTTTACCCTCTATTTAAAGATTTATTCTTCAAAATAAGTTGGGACAGTTATTTAAAATCAAGAAAATCTGAAAACTTTAATTCTTTCACAATGTATGGATCATTTCTTTTCTTTCCTCTTTTAGATCGGGCCATCTTAAAAATATTTATTGTGCCTCTATGGCGCTATGCATAGAATCACATTCCATCATCGAATTCAAGAAATTTTTGTTCTATTGTTGCAATTTGACTTTGTTCATAATGAACAAACTAGTAAAGCATTACCAGCACATTTCGATTCCTGTTTTGGCCTCCACAAGTATCAGAAAAAAGGATATTTTTGTTATATTATTTGGCAATTGTTTTAAATATTGGTACATGCATGTTGCGATTTCTAAACTGACACGTGCTCCATTAACTTCGGTCCAAGTATAACAATACGTATTATTTAGCGTCCACCTTCGTAAATAGTTAAATTCTAAGCGCATAACTTTCTGCTGTAATATATTGGCGATGCGTCACTACTTGGTATTTGTAGAATACTCTGAAGATCAAAGGTCGTAGTAATAAAATTGGGCTCTTGAGATGCCCTTTCTTTGTCATTTCTTTTTGAAGTATTTGCTTCAATTTATTCCCATTATAGATTGGTTCATGCGCAACTTTCTGTTCGGCTGCAGCAGAATTATACTTGATGCAAGTGGGAGATTGATCTTTACGTGGTTTAAAAAATGAATAGTTGAATATGACCATTTATCTCACACATTTCCTTGTACAAGGAATGCATTTTACATATAGATAGTGTTACATCTAAATATTTTCTTTTAAAGGATTTTCTGGAATAATGGGAGTCTGTTAAAGGGAAACTTTCAATATGTTTTTTGATAATCATTTTTTCCTCTGCAGACAGTTTATTTCCATGACAATGTTTACCTCTCTTGTCATTTCCTTCAAACACCCCTGTAGTTTTATTTTTATTTTCGACAGCTTTATTTAGACGACCATTGCTTGTAGCAAGGGTTTAAAAAAACTTTTAACAAACCCTGGTTTTGATTCCATTTTTAACAAAGTAAATTCTTTTGAATTAGTGCGTGCTTCAGTATTGTCTTTCCTGTGACGTTGTCTGGGCGGAAGATTAACTTTGACGTATTGAAGAATAAAATCAGCTTTTCTAATATAGTCTTCCAAATGCCAATAACTAGAACATAATTCAACTCGTTCTATTGTACTGAAATTTTGAGTGCACTTATATCGACAATTAGCACAGTTTACATCTTGCGAAACTTTCGCTGGTTTTCGTAGAAAAAGACATACCCATTTCTGATGTGATATGGTATTAATTATATATATATATATATATATATATATATATATATATCTATAT